>MU883512.1:0-10103 GCA_036418205.1 Ostertagia ostertagi | reverse complement strand
TTTCCATTCTAACAGCACCTGCGCAATCAAGACAAGCGATCTAATCGGATACCACAACTACTGTCACCACATTTCTACGAACTTCGAACAATTCGCATTATTGAATTCCTTTGAGAATTCCACAGGAGCCTTGAGATTAGTCATTCCACCCAAATATGTGATAGATCATCATATAAAGACTTTTGTTGATGTCAAAATGCTACATTCAGAGAAAAATGTTGTCTTTTATTTCCGGGATATGAGACATAATTAAAATTTGCTCCATATATAAGTCCAACTGATTTAGTGCATTTGCTTCGCGCCCTTTGTTCAATAAACGTCTTGGAGTTCGACTTTCGTTACATGGCGACCACGGAAAACTGAAACGGCCTGCCCTCCTTCGACGTACGACACGAAGTAAACTTCACTTCATCAAGTGAAGTTCCGACGACGCCAGAGAAGACAACCTCTCCACCATCGTTAACGTACGACCTTACGACTCCCCCCCCCCTCCCCTCCCCACCATCCCCCCTCATCAACGCCTACAACCGTACCAACGTCCCATTTCCCTCGAGGCTTTTGCCCAACCTTCTGACACCCACGTCTCAAAACGTCCAGGAACACGCAGCCTTCGCAAATCGCCAGAATTCTCTACAAATCGTCAGAATAGTCTCCAGTAACCTCGACAAAACATCACTTCGACAACTACGTTCAACGACTTTTGAAACGTAATGCTCCACATGTCAATCTTCATTCGTGATCAACCATGAGCGCACCGATCCGCCGTCAAATAGGAGCTCTTCGCAAACTTCTCGCACGTGCCATCACCCACTGTGAAGAAGATCTACACGAAAATCTATCCGACTTCGTTGCCTCCTGCTCAAACGACTCCTTGCTCGACTACGTGGAAGCACAGAACGCACATCGAGATGCAATTCTGTCGAAACTCACGAGGCTCGAACAACTCAATGACGAATGGAGCAACTTGATGACTCAAGACCAAGACGAGGTTCAGAATTTTCACAACTTCATAGAAAAGTATGGAGACTACAGGGAAGATATTAGCAAAGCCATCGCTACTCTTGAAAAACTCGACTCCAACGAAGCAATTCTCCGTGAAGATATGGAGAAAAGAGGAATCAAATACGAAACCGAGGTGGTACAAGAATCCAGTCAACGACACACCACTGTTCACTGCGAAGACAGGAGAGACTGCCGCACCCAGAACAACATCACGAATGGGTACGCCTCCGATCAACAGAACTTCTTCACCTTGCCTCATGCACAACAAGGATTTCAAGAGAGCTCCAATTTCAACTACTTTGATGCGTCGCTACTCTCACGTTTGGATCTCCCATCATTTTCGGGAAATCTCATCGAATTTCCAGAATTTTGGTCCAGATTCAACACTCTCGTTCACTCGAAGTCGTCGCTTACAGGAGCAACTAAATTTTCACTGCTCAAGAGCTGTTTAAGAGGACGTGCACTTCAATGCGTAGAAGGTCTTCCGATCACAGACCAGGATTACGAAACTGCGGTCGATATACTACATTTGAACTACAACAATCCGTCCGCTATTCGACACATCATCTACACTCAACTTTCGGCTTTACCACAGTGTGATCCTGAAGGAAAACAACTTCAAGACCTATACCTCAAGATGCTACGCTTAGTTCGACAATACACGACTATGACACCCAGCTCTCCAGAATATGGATTAGGAGCTCTTCTATACAACAAGCTACCAAGATTCGTTAAGGCTAAAATTTACGACAAAATTGGAAGTCAAAGAAACGTCACACCCAACGAACTGATGATGCTTCTATCGGACATCGTTAAGAAAGAGACTACACTGCGGCAGGTTGAACAATCTTCCAACTCCAGTCACTCCACATTCTACGTCTCCGAAAAACGAGGACATGCACCTCCACACCAAATGGAAAAACCACGACTACAAAGTGATGCCGCAAGCTGTCGACCACCGTGCCCATTTTGTTCAAGGACTAATCACTACGAGTTTCAATGCAAGACGTTCGTTACAGCTGAGGAAAGAAGAAATCGCGCCAGACAAAACAAATTGTGCCTCAAATGCTTGAGAGCTGGTCACAGAACTACATCTTGCAGGAGACCCCCTTGCTACATCTGCAAATATCATCATCACCCTGCACTATGCTTCAAGTCAAGGAATGTACGGAGCGCCCTACCTGGGAACAAGAACAGTGAGAGTCTTCTCAAACAGCAAAATCCCGTGTTTGCAAGGAAGTCATCTAATCGTATCAACGAAGAAACGCAGCGCATCCACCATGGCAGCTCTCACCAATTTCATCGTACTCAACGCAAGGATCAACCTCAGCATATCTCCAGGCAAGTCAATTACTCCGACACGTCTATCGAACACAAAAGCAGCGTAGAGAACGACGAAGAGAACGGAACAAACCGACCAGCAGATCTCACGTGTTCTGCTATCGCTCATCCACTGCCAAACAACAGCTCGGAAAAATCCAACGATTCCCACCCAGAAAACGCCGAACAAATCCTTCTGATGTGCGCACAAGTCACTCTCGTAAACCCGGAAGAACCATCTAAGCAATTGAACACCATCGCATTCCTGGATAGTGGATCGTCGCACTCATATATAACAACCGAAGTGGCCGATCAACTCCAGCTCAACCACACTAGCGACAGCGACATCGTCCTCCATACGTTTGCATCATCACAGCCGACAACGATGCCGTCGAAAATGCATAACGTCAGCATATTATTACCAGATGGAGCCTTATATTCATTACAGGTTCAGTCTCTTCCACTTCTTACCAAGGCGCTGATGATACCATATAACCTTCACACTGCACTCGCTGAACTTCAAGAGCATGGATCACTACCTATAAAGCCGTCCAGTACAGGTATCCTTATTGGAATGGATCACTTTTGGCAGTTAGTTCTTTCATCCAAGTTCTACTCAACGAAGCTTTCAACCGGCTACTATATATTGAACACCCGTCTTGGGAAGATAATCACAGGAAAGAAGATATCTACGCGCACCATCAACATGGCAGTACGAGACGACTATGATCATCCTCTCAACAAAGAAAGTCTCGACGATATAGTTCAAAGATTTTGGACATGCGAATCGCTTGGAACATCTGAAGAGGCCAGTTCTAATGATGATGTTGTTTGCCTAGACTTTTTCAACAAAACCACACGATATGATGAAGAAGAGCACCGCTACTACGCGCGTCTCCCTTTCAAATCAGAACCGCCTCCTGTTCCAGAAAATTACGGCCACAGTCTCGCGTGTTTACGCTCAAATTGGAAAACTCTTGCGAAAAATCCTGACCATCTCCAGAAGTACGACAATATAATTCAGGAACAGCTACAAAGAGGTATCGTAGGAGAAACGCCAACATCAATGGTCAATACACCCGGCACTCACCTGTCTCATCATGCTGTGATCAATATGTCGAAAAAGACTACAAAAATCCGGTTAGTCTACAACGGCAGCGCTAAAATCAACGACTCACCAAGCCTAAACGACTGCTTGTTCCGAGGCCCAGTTTTGCTTCCTGATCTAAGTGGCATACTACTACGGATTCGCCTTACAACCATCCTCCTGATAGGAGATATCGAAAAAGCGTACCACATGGTAGGACTGGAAGAATGCGATCGACGATTCACAAAATTTCTTTGGCTAAAAGATTACAAGAAACCTCCGACACCCGAGAACTTGTTGACGCTCAATTTCCTGCGCATTCCTTTTGGACTAATATGTAGCGCTTTCATACTCGCAGCTACCATCCATCTCCATCTCACCAAGACAGCAACTCCACTCGCTCAAGAGATACTTACTTCTTGCTATGTGGACAACATCTTTTTGTCTGCAGAAACGAAGAAGCAAGCGGAAGAGAAATACTTGCAAACGAAGAAGTTATTCCGGATGGCAGGAATGAACGTAAGGGAGTGGATTTCATCAGATGAAGAAATCAATGCCACCATCAGCCAGCACGAAAACTCTCCTATCGACGAGGCAACCAAACTTCTTGGAATACAGTGGAAGGTAAAAACTGACAAACTGCTTATTACTCTACCCACTGTTGATGCTGAAGCGAACAAACCAACAAAACGAAACGTGCTCAAAAAGGTAGCTTCGATCTTCGACCCATTAGGAATTATCTCTCCAGTGACAGTCACCGCAAAAATTTTCCTTCAAAGCTTGTGGAAGGAAAATCATCAATGGGACGAAATTCTACCAATTCCTCAGCAGCAAGAATGGAACAACATCGTAAAGACTTGGAATTATCCCGCCCTGGAAATCCCTCGAAGAGTGCTACAGCACTCGCAGACGTCATCAACATTTGAACTTCATATCTTCACGGACGCATCTCAAACAGCGTATTGTGCTGTGGCGTATCTACGAGCATCCACGAATGACAACACAGACGTTCGCTTTCTTATGAGCCGCACGCGATTATCTCCCCTTCGCAACACAGTTACGATTCCACGCCTCGAACTTAGTGCAATATCACTCGGAGCGGCTCTCATGCGACATATCATGAAAGAAACAAATCTGAACATCGGTCAGCAGTATATCTGGTCCGACTCCAAATCCGCGCTGAAATGGGTCAAAACAAAAGGACGACTCCCCATCTTCATTCAGAACCGCGTCAAAGCGATCACAAACAACGCACCAGACGCAACTTTACGACATGTTCCATCAGAATCAAATCCAGCAGATATCGGGAGCAGAGGAACCTCTATTGCAGCTCTTCTGGAAAACGATCTCTGGTGGAATGGTCCTTCCTTCCTGAAGCATGAAAGCGAGCATTGGCCCAAGGACATCAGCGAAGATCAAAGTGAATTGAACGAATCCGTAAACTACGCTGTCAATGAAAGTGAGCAAAAGCACGATTCTTATATTCTCTTTGAGAACACGTCAAGATTCAGCAACTGGAAGAAGCTATTACGAATTGCGATTGCCGTGTTAACCTTTCTCTTCAACATTAGATTCCGTATCAAAAGAAAAAAGGGGATTCGACTTCAGACTCCAGATTACAACAAGATGGCAACGATAATGCTGTTTAGACAATCACAGTCTCAGAATCCATTGCCGGAAGAACAGAGGAAAAATCTACGAGCATATTTCGACGATCAAGAGAAAATATGGAGATCAAGAGGCAGAATCCTCAACTCTACTCTGTCTTTCGATACGACTAACCCTGTCATCCTACCACGTCATAATTGGATCACAACTCTCTACATTCTACACATCCATGAAGAAAACTATCATATAGGAGTAGCTCAAACTCTTACCACCTTGCGCCAAGGCGTCTGGATACCTCAAGGAAGAAGTGAAGTGAAACGAGTCATCGGCAAGTTTTGCATGTATTGCAAAAGAGAAAAAGCAAATCCATTCAGCTTGCCACCTTTCCCACAACATCCTCCAGAACGAGTAAATAAACCAGCATATCCGTTCTACAACTGTGGCATAGACTACGCTGGACCGTTTCGCACGACATTCAATACTGAGGAAATCAAAGTATGGATAACGCTTTTCACATGTTTAAACACACGTGCCATCTACATCGATGTAGCGACAAGCCTAAGCGCACAATGCTTCCTGAATATTCTTCGGAGATTCATTTCATGTATCGGATGCCCACGATGGATCATCACCGACAACGCACCAGCTTTCGTATCGGTTGCGAAACTATTTACTCCAGTTTCCGAGGAAGACAATCGCGACTTATTGGACTACTGTTCTCAGCACAATATCCGTTTCAAGGTCATCCCAGCTTTTGCACCGTGGCAAGGTGGCGTGTACGAACGGATGATCAAGATCTTTAAAAGCTCCTTCAAGGCTGCCATAAAAAATCGGAAAATCGACTTCAATGAATTCATAACACTAGCGAAAGAATGTGAAGCAATCGTCAATAGCCGCCCTCTGACTTACGTGTACAGTGATATAGACTGCGGATACCCCCTCAGACCAATAGATTTTCTTCGACCACTTGCACTAGTAGGAACACCTCGAACATGCAACGAAGACGATTCAGACGATGAATGGAAAATCGGAACACATACCGACGATTTAGAGGAACGATGGAAGTTCACTCTCAATCTGCTTAATGAGTTTTGGAAAAGATGGCACAAGGAATACCTCACCAGTATGAGAGAAGAATCTCGATTCGAACATAAACAGCCGCATTTACTGGCTCATGAAAGTCCACAAGAAGATCACATCGTCATAGTTCACGATTCAGCAAAACCTCGCGGTCAGTGGAAACTTGCAAGGATTATCGATCGCTCCGAACACAGTGCCACACTGCAATTACCCAATGGGCAGATCATCACACGCCCTCTCAACCTCTTATACCCATTGGAACTCCCATCGTCAAAACCAAAATCGACTAATGAAGAAAAGGGACAAGCCCAATCATCAAACAAGGGAGAATCTACAGACAATAAACGAAGGACTCACCCAATGATCACAAGAAGCATCAAACGGAACGTTCTGCTGTCCATTTTGGGAATCCTTCAAATCTTCGCACTTTCAGCAGTATCAGCCGATATTATTTCGTATACTCCACCGAACACCCGTTGCTCCTCTCAACAGCAAACGATAAGAAATTTTGTTTATGCCGATCAATGCACTTCAAAAGGCATAGCAGTTGCTGTTGCTACCACGGAAGACGGAAGATCATCGCTATGCTGGATCCAGCTCACTTGTCCTCTGGGACACATTCGACTTCCCATTCCACAGACACCGAATACAGGATATTGCGGAAACACCTGCAAATGCCCTTCGTGGACCACCTTGTGCAGCCCATACAACGGAAGATTAACAAAAATGTCCACCTTCGGGAATGTACCATATGAAATCGCCCACTTTATTCCGAAACAAGTATGCTCCTTCACACCAGCTGAACACTGTTCGAAGCACAAGAAGATTGGAGTTTTCTATCAGATTCAGCTATACGACAGCACGCTTGTTCTCGTGCCGGAACTGCACCTCAAAACGGCCGAATTCCTCCACAAAGACGACTATTACTGCTTCAATAAAGACGGAAAGGAATACTCGCACTACCCACCTATGGCTACTTCAGGGACATCCGCGTTCTGCCGTCGGCACTCCTGTGTTGAAGCTGACAAAGCCACTCACTTCTGCACGTATTCTACTCCGGTAACCACATACGAGTTCAAAAATAATTCAGTCATCATCCACGCTTGGGGCACAACAACACGACAATACTACCCCTACGCACCCCTCCCATCAAACGAGTCCGAACTCCACTTTACTATTCCTCGATGCACCACAGGAGGCATATCAATCGACACGACTGAAAAATTCAACATGATCGAAGTATGCAGCGCCCACGTTTGCGTGTATGTATCCGACTACGAATCTACAACAACGATCCTCCTTCCAACCTCTATCGTTATTTTCGACTACACGACAACAATACAAGCATGGAAAGAAGGAACCAGAAAATTCTTCCACACGCTCAAGTGCACTGGGAAACCAATATGTGAGGTGATAGACTGCATCATGTGTTGGGAACACCTCTACAATTATCAATGTTGGACCACCACCCAAATTATTACAATCGTCTTCGCTTCCTTGGTGACGCTCATCTTCTGCAGGCTATTATCACCACTATTCAAGAGTCTTTGGTGGATAATTACCAAAATATTTCGAGTGTTGAAGAAACCGATCATAACGATCTTCAACATCATAAGATGCCGTCGACGGAAGTACACAATTCCGAAATTCCCGTCATATGCAAAAAGAAGAACGGAACGGTACACGCGCATACTTCCAATAACTCTCATGGCCGTACGACTATGCTACACTTGCTCCGACGTCGTCAGCTTCACTACAACGTCCCATAATTGCGAATTCAACGGCACTATCGAAACATGCACGGTGGATCATGTAGTAAACTTGCATCTTCAACCCATAGGACAGGAGTTGTGTCTACTACTACGGGACTCTAAGGAACAGCCAGCAGGAACAATATCAATACGTCTTCACAACGTCGCTTATCATTGTCAACAAAAGACTCAATACTACACGCGTGATCATAGCTTTCATACCGAATCCAACCACCAATGCTGGAATACAAAGAGCTGTACAGGAGAACCATGTAAAGGAACGACTACTTCGTCAAAAATTCCTGAACTTAGTTACTACGCCAATAGAAGACCAGGCTTCACATATTGTTCTCCTAGCTGTAAGTGTTTCTGGTGCGACTGGTGCTTCAGATGCACAGAGACGTGCATATTTTATCGTCATTACGCAGAGCCCCAATCTGCTGACATATACCGAGTCTTCAGTTGCCCGTCATGGCCCATTACCGTACAAGGAACCATAACGACCAATATGATGGAGCAAGAAAAACATCAGGACTTTGTTCTTCAACCAGCCACACCATATCGATGGAATCAATTGCAAATCGCATTAACCGCAACTGCATCACCAAATTTCCCAATACTCGGAAACTTCTTCGTCAGCAACGGGGAAAAGACCGCCATCGTGGATCCTTCACCGGCTAACCAACTCCTACCCTATTCTATAGGACAACTGCAATGTGATACGTTGGAAGACGCAAAGAAATTCAACACATGTCGATATTCTCCAACATCGTGCCAATGTTCAACAACGGTATACGAAGCCCATTGCGAATGTCCAAAGGGAGACATAACCAGCTACTTCACCAACGCATCACGTACTCTTCCACTGTCAAGCGACAACATCATCATACTCAACGAGAACAACAATATCATCGCAAAAACATCAGCTGGGACAAGCATTTCTATCCAGCTATCCATTAGTAACCTGCAAATCTACACGAGACGATCGCAGAACACATGTACGGTTGAAGCAGGATCCCTACATGGATGCTACTCATGTTACACCGGAGCCAATATTGAAATCTCGTGTACCTCCTCAGTCACAGAAGAAATAGCTACGATAAAATGTGAAAATCAAAACCAAATCGCAGTCTGTAAACCGGGAGGTCATATTTCAAAGCTCACCTTTCATTTTCAAAAAAGCTATATCAATACTAATTGCAGCGTGAAGTGTCCAGCAGGAGAGACCTTTTTCGACGTACACGGTCAATTGCAATTCGTCACCGAGCCACGCCTCCAGAATGATGTCTCACAAGGAAAACATCGCCGATCGGAAGAAAAAGGAATCGTATCGTTCACCCGCGACATCGGAAACTCAATTATTGGCAAAATGGCCACCATTTGGACATGGTTGAAAAATTGGAAGCTCATACTCATACTAATTGTTACTTCGCCTATCATCGTATCTTTACTTCGTTTAGCTTTCAGAAGAAAATCACAACAAATCGTAATCAAAAAGAAAAAATAGTTAACCCTCATCTTACTCTACACTGAAATCGATATTAGTGGCAAACTTCTTTTTGGGGTGGGAGTGTCACCACATTTCTACGAACTTCGAACAATTCGCATTATTGAATTCCTTTGAGAATTCCACAGGAGCCTTGAGATTAGTCATTCCACCCAAATATGTGATAGATCATCATATAAAGACTTTTGTTGATGTCAAAATGCTACATTCAGAGAAAAATGTTGTCTTTTATTTCCGGGATATGAGACATAATTAAAATTTGCTCCATATATAAGTCCAACTGATTTAGTGCATTTGCTTCGCGCCCTTTGTTCAATAAACGTCTTGGAGTTCGACTTTCGTTACATGGCGACCACGGTCACTCAAAAGCACTGCTTTTTTAGAGAACGCCCCGCCCACCGGGGGTGGGTCTCCCTAATTCGATGTTACTTACCAATGCACACCTTACCCACTTTTTGGCCCAGTTTCGAGGTCGTTTTGTCACTGAAATCGAAATCTTGGTCTTCGGTACAATTCATTTCGACGCACGCCACGCCCTCTGTGGGCGGGGCTCCGCTTAGCTGATGTGTGTTTTGTATTACGTGAGACCCTTGCCCACCCATCCCACACTTGACCCGGTCCCTCCAGGCGGATCCCGAGGAGCTAGGGAATTTCGTGACAGACATACAGAACGACAGACAGAGGGACAGAACGACAGGACAGAACGACAGACGAAGCGCTTTATAGTATGTAAGATGAGATACTCGCA
>MU883509.1:0-13117 GCA_036418205.1 Ostertagia ostertagi | reverse complement strand
GACTTCTTAGCAGATCAAAGGTTACAAAAGTGCGACTTCACGGTTTGAAAAATCGTTCCTACTGAACTAGTCATGCCAAGATTGCAAGGAGGTCGAACATGGGCTAATATGTGTTTCATTTATGGCATGGAAACACTATTTTGCGAATTTCACCTCCAGTGTCTCTGTTTCGCTTTCTTACCGCGATAATAATCGAGTTCACCAAAACCTCAGATCTGCTATTAACGAGGAAGCTCGCGTTGCGAAAGTTATCACAAGAATGCTGAGTTGTGGGCAAAACTTTCGCCCCAGCCGGGATTCGTACCCGGATCTCTTGCTTTCCGGGCAATTGTGCTACCAGTTACACCACCGGGGCACCATTTCACCCAACTCAGCTTCGATGGTAAAGTTACCAGCAGTAACGGCTCGTCTCCACTCACATTTTTCTGACCTCTAGAGTTTTCTCTGAGGAATCTTATTAATTTTTGTGGCAATCACCGCACAATCAGGGAATGCTAGCCGCCGCGGTGCCGATATGTACAAGGGGGGGGGGGCGTGACAAAAAAAGTCACTCCCATCACATTCAAAACAGAATTAATTACACTTTGCCAAAACCAAACCGAATGAGCTCAATTGCATATTGAAGAGCACATTCTATTCTATCAAAAAATTACATAGTGGCCTTTCTACACCGACGACATCAGAAGATTTTCCCACGGAAACATGGTTCGCGGTACGAGCTCAACGAGGTCGTCGAGAAACCATAGACGATTACGACGTCTCTGAAACGCTGGTCAAAAGCCATTTGCATAGTCAGAGCTAGTGTCCCTAAGAAGCCATTCACCAGTTATCCGATTGAAGAAATTATGTAGCAGCTTCAGAATGGAGCGATTATGGTAGGCCTCCTTGAGCTCGACGGTGATGACAGATGACGTCATATTCTGGAGACGGTGAAGCAGCGAAGGTGGGCCTGATTCTGCTTATGGGGGGACATCTAAGGAATATTTCGCCGTATAACTCCCAATAACAGCGGCATCCTTTGCGACAAAAAGTTTGATGATGTGCGCCATGGGCAAAGTGGCTCTTTTTTGGCCCCCCCCCCGTACACTTGGGGCATAAACGCTGTGGCAAAACTCTGGTACAATTCAAAACAAAAGGATCGAAAAAGTGATTGGCTATAATGGCGTCTGAGCATAACTTAAAAGGAAGGGTCTGGGCTCAGCCTGACTGAAGCAGTTGCAGCCTGTGGATAAAGGTGGTAGGCCAACCACTGTAGTGGATGAGTCCCCTTCATACCCCTAAAGAAGACGTTATCCCGTTGGGCCTTACATTTAGATCACCCGCGCTTAGAAGATCGGGGCCCGCTCACCGCTCCGTCTTTCGTTGCCTCGAACCACCTTTTATTTCCTATTCGCAACTCACATTGTATCTTATCTTGCTGTATGCCTCTTATACCCCTCAAAAAGCGAGAAAGTGTCGAGTGCAGACCATCCAACACAAGTGACGACGGCATTCACAAGACAAGGTTAATATTTCTGCCAATGAAATGATTAGCTTTGATTTCTGATTAGCTTTTATGAAATGATTTTACAGATGTATTCTGTCGATTGTCACTAATTGCAATTATCATTAACCAGAAATAAGCTATCACTATGAAGAACTTCTAAATAGATTTACTTGAAGGCTGTCGACAGTTGTGGTAAGCTTTAGATCTGCCACCCCCCGGTATATTTCCATAACGCCTTTTTGAAAGGGGGAGGTCCCTACCTTCCATCCAAAGCTCACAGGTACACAGCCGCTTCTACTGCGCACTCTTCCTGTGTTTCTAGCAGTAATGTTCTTCTCTTCTCCTGCCTCTCTGCGTCAATCGTTCGCAATCCTCCGCTGCTGCTCTCGCCTACGACATGCTCTCTCGCGTTTCCCCTATCCTCGCAGCGTTGTGTATCCCCGCGGTAACACGGCGGACCTTGAAAGAAGAATTTCGGTGTTTTCTATGGCGCTCTTTGCTTTTCTTCCCAATGAGATTCCTCGTCGACTTTCTGTCGGAATCTTCCGCGATGAATACCCCACCCCCCCATGTAGCCACCATTCGCCCGACTCCAACTACCAGACCCCCGTCGCGGCTCTTCCCAGTAACCTCAATCGCTTGCCTTTTAAACAAAGGCCCCTCATCAAGCACGCTCCAACGCCCCGTCCCGTTGGACCCGATTTTGGGAATTCTACTCACTATGAGGCCCACCCCCCACCCCGCTCGCCTTCCTGGCGAGGCCTCAGAAACCCGACTCTCCCCTCCCGGATCATACCCTCTCACTCTCACCCCTCACCCTGCATCGTCCACTCTTCAAACTCCATGGAGCTCACTTCTATCTGAATAGTGCAGATTTCTGAGACCCAGTCCGAACACAGCCCAAAAGTCGGCCACTCACTTTTTTTCCTGACACACAACAATTTCCACCCGTGCCAAGAGGAGGGGCGCGGGGTAATATTTTTAAGGGGGCTCAATGAAGTTATTCAGCGCGCCAACCAACTGCATCATCACTTCCCTTACTGTAACATTAACGCTACCTCGCGAAATACGACCCCCCCCCTTTTTCCACCCCAAATACGCCCCCCACACCTCGTTGGACTTTGTCCAACGCACGGTTGACCCTGGCCTCGATCTTCATCTGCGAGACAAACTGCTGGTGAAGAATTTGAACAAGTTTCACGAATGTACCAGTCACTAAGTCGTCCGAAAATTGATGCCCTGTAGAGATACATTCCTATTTTGACCCTATAGGTGTCACAGTTATGTGTATTTGGCCACATTTCCCTTATTGAAATACGCTTCGTAAACTTATCATGTGACCTTCCCCCTCTCCACGCGGCAATGGATACGCCATGCACTCCAGTTGTAGCTGTGTATCTGACCAGCACAATGACCAGCGAATTACTCCCAATGTTCTGACTGGTCTGAGTTCTGACGCACCTTGGAACTCCAAGAGAAGTCCTGGGGAGGGATCGATCTTACAATTTACGATGGAAGTAAATGCGCCTGATTACGCTACGTTACATTTGCTGATCATATTTTCAATTTTGTTGGAATGAACTGACTTTCTTAAAGAACATAATTCGCGCAAATCCTGTCCTTTCTACACATCTCACAAAAAAAATTTATTGCTTTGAACGAACAACAAGCTGGTAAGCTAGACCTTCTCCCTTATAAGATCATCGATTGAGCTGACGAGGTTATCAAACATGTCCTCTGGCACATCCGATCCAAATTCACGGTAGCAGTCGTACGACCAGTAATCGTCGCTTGTTATATAGCATGCAGTCGAGCACAAATGATTGGCGAGCTGAATCAACATTTTCACCTGACTAACAGTCCAGCGGCTTTTTGTTTTCTGTAAATTATGGAGATCGGACTGTAGCGATAGCATAATGTTTTTCGCATCACGTGGGTTCTTTTCTGAAAAGCCCTTATTGTACATCATGGTGATATTATTCCTCAGATTCTCGAACGAGTGACGAATTTCGCTTTCCTTGAGAAGAGTTTCTTCTAAGGGCTTCAACTCTCTCAATGCACTCTCCAAGTTGAGTTTTGCCCCTGAAAAGTATGCGTCAACCAGGTACAATACAATATATAGAACAGGGGGTTTGTTGCCTCGAAGACAGGAAGTAAGCAAACCAGCCCTTTTGGCGTTTCTGCTGGGGCCGTATGCTGAATGTTGGGGAGGGGATGGGGTCCCCGACGGTCGACGGACTACTTCAACTCGGTCCTCAATTTGATGCTTACCTCAGGACTAAGCCTTAAAGAGAGGGACTGGGTCCGTCCTCTCTCCAAGGCTTAGTCCTGGGGTGCCCTTCTGGCGGAGCTGCTGGACCAGCTGCACCACTTGCGTCAGTACTCTCCTATCGTACCAACCGAGTTGAAGTAAGTCCGTCGACCGTTCGGGGACCCCATCCCCTCCCCAACATTCAGCATACGGTCCCAGCAGAAACGCCAAAAGGGCTGGTTTGCTTAGGCCGATGTCATAGTTTGCGAATCGAGCGATTCGCTAGCGAATCGCAGCGAATCGAGCGTTGCACCAGCGAATCGAACTTTGCACCAGCGAGTCGAACGATGTACCAGCGACTCAATAGTGGCGGGACCCAACGTTCAAAGGAAGCCCGCCACTTTCAAACAGTGTCCACTGTCAAGTCCCGCCACTTTCAAACACGTGACACTGTTTGAAAGTGGCGGGCTTCCTTTGAACGTTGGGTCCCGCCACTATTGAGTCGCTGGTACATCGTTCGACTCGCTGGTGCAAAGTTCGATTCGCTGGTGCAACGTTCGATTCGCTGGCGCAACGCTCGGATCCAGCGATTCGCTAGCGAATCGCTCGATTCGCAAACTATGACATCGGCCTTACCTATGAAGTTAGCGATCAGGGATTGTCAGAGGGCAATGCGATCGTGATGACGTCGCTTAGGGCACACTTTAAAGAAATGGTTTCAAACACACGCCCTGTGCGCTGAAGGGTTCACCCACCGATGACGTTCAATAACGTCATCAAAATAGCACCATCCTCCAGCCATCATGATCACTACCTTTGAGGCAGCTGGGGGGGAAGCAAAGCTGTTGCATTGGAGGCGCAGCATCTCGACGCAGGGTTTCAAATGCATTAGATTCTTCGCATAAAGTGCTACTGTACCCTCCCTAGTAAACTTGCGTCAAGGACATTTTGCCGGTGGTGCCAACATGCTAACAGAATAAATTGGCGCTCGTGGCTGAGGGGAGAGGAAGGGGGAGGGCTGGACATTCAAAACAGGTCACTGAAGACTGCGATACGAGAGAAAACGCCACAAACATGCTTTCAAAAATCTCTTTCCATTTTTATGGCTTGGGTTAGTACCGAGAGCTAAAAGTGGCCTCACACTTTAGTGTCCCATCCCAACGACATAAGCACCACTTCATGCCGAAAATATCTTAGCGGAATCGCGCCTGGGTCTGGTATATAGGAAGAGTAAACGTTCGGAGTGGGGGGGGGAGGAGATAACCCACTCAGAATCGAGGGATATTGCTCTTTCATGTTATAACATGTCTCAACATGCTTTGTTTTTTCCGCTACTTGAAAACTTAATGGAATGTTTACGGCTCTTGACATGTTTTCTTTCGTTAGCGAAAGCTTTCATGTCAGACTCTGGAAAAAAAACCATCGCTAGCAGTTTTGGATCTGTTTCTTTTGTAGTTAGCCCTGTTCTTGATTATTCGTTTGTTTCGGCTCTGATGCACCAAAAGAGGGTTACAAGTGCGAGAAATCAGATCACTCTTGAACTGCTGCTGAGAAAAACTACCACGCCGCAATGCTACCCACCCCCTTTGTACCTAACCCCTTCGAGCGCTTCTGTCGTTCGGCGGGGGACATTCAAGAGAGTTAGTCACGGGCCTGTTGGCGGTGGCGGGGCATCTGCTGCTGCAACTGCTAACGAAACAAAACGTGTTAAAAAGAGCAACGCTTTCTAACAGCAAACAAACCAGAACATGTTAAGAACCAACATTCATCTAAAGCTTCGAAGGAAGGGGCTATCAACAAAATAGGGCTTTACCGTAAAAAGAGGGAAGGGACTTGTCTTGGCGGAGGGAGGGAGACTCCAGACCGAGTGATTTTCATCTTTTTCGTAGCTCCTGCCCACCCCGAGGCTTAGTCCTAGGGGAAGCCCGATATCTTGTGGTGCGCCACTTTTTCTGGATGTGGAAAAAAAGAAAAAAGAAGTAAGGCAGGAAATACCCTCGCCTTCAAATGACCAGAAATTGTGCAATTGCAGAAATTGACGTGGCATTGGCACACGTGGCTAAATCTGAAAAGGTGACATCACGTGTGCTCAAAGATGTTCTTGAATCGATGCCACGTTAATGCCACGTCAATTTCTGCAATTGCACAATTTCTGGTCATTTGAAGGCGAGGGTAGGTCAGCTTCTCTCAGAATTTACGTCCCAGTTCCTGACATGTCTTAGTTTGCTCAGTGGAGAGTTTCAGTATACAGGGGTGGCCAAAAAAAAGAGACACTTCACTCCACATTCAAAACGGAATTATTTACGCGTTGCGAAACCAAACCAAATGACCCCAACTGAATATTGAAGAGCACGTTATAATCTATCAACAAGCTACACAACAGCCTTCTACACCGACGACATCAGAAGATTTTCCCACGGAAACATTGTGCACGGTACGAGCTCAACGAGGTCGTCGAGGTACCATAGACATTACGACGTCCTCTGAAACGCTGGTCAAAAGCGGTTTTGCATAGTCACAGCTAATGTCTCTGGGAAGCTATTCAACAGTTAATCCATTGAAGAAATTATGTAGCAGCTTCAGGCCGGAGCGATTACGGTAAGCCTCGTTGAGCTCGACGGTGACGGCAGATGACGTCATATTCTGAAGACGGTGGGGCAGTGAAGGAGGGCCTGCTTCTGTTTACGGGGGAACACCTAAGGAATATTCCGCCGTAAAACTTTCATTAACATCGGCTCCCTGTGCGACGAAAAGTTCGATGATGTGCGCCATGGGCAAAGTGTCTCTTTTTTTTGGCCACCCCTGTATATGACAGGCTCTGACATGTTCTCTTTTGTCAATAGCAGTTGCCCTCAGTAGATGCCACGCCCGTCGGACAACAGACCCTGAGTCACTAACGAAGAATTTGACCAGGCCTTAGGCAGGTTAAGAGATTCTGTGCAGGGCGTGAGCAATAATGTCGCACTGACATTCCATACTCTCCTAGGTTCAGTCCTATTTTCACCTCCAAGCGGTGTTCAGATGCGCTGCTTCATATGCCCCCTAAAGGCCTGAGCTCCCGCTTCTGCTTCTACTTCTTTTTCTTTTTCTTCTTCTTCTTTCCTGCACCTCTTTTTCTCACGTTGCCTACTCTAGTACAAGAATTACCTGGAAAATCAGACCCAACCTTCATCCCATGCATACTCGTATAGCCGCCAATGATCCAAATATCGACCCGAATCCTGCTCCAAAAGAGCACACCATAACCACAACGAACACTCCACGCATTGCTTTGCGGCGATGAGCAAACAAATGATGCAAACCGTGGCTTGGCCCTTTTATACGTGCACGTGGTTCTTATCAAGCTATCACAATAATTCATTACTCGAGCTGGTGTGGAAAGTCGGTTGATCGTGTTTGGCCATGAGAAAGCGTGTAACACTTCTTCAGCTTGGTATGGGTGGCACGTGCTCCTTGATGCTTTTACGCGTTTCTGCATTTTCGTACACGCCATGCATTTGACGACTGTTGAGATCGTGATAACCATTTGACTCACGCATGAACTGAAATGGCTTATACAAGAGCTATAGAAAGCACAGAGCGTTTTATAAAACTGTTGTCTAACTTCAGGAAGATCAATGGCTTGGTTGGCTTTGAGCAGTACTTCATTTCCAACACCCTGCATAGGATAACCCGCAGCACTCCTCACTGCACTTCCTCAACCTTACGGAGTTTCGCACGGCTGAACTTTTGTTTTCCTCTTTTTGTTTCCTCTAAACGGTGTGTGTGTCCGGTGTGTAGGTGTATGTGTCCGGTGTGTGTGTGTGAGACGGTGTGTATGTGTGTGTGTCCGGTGTGTGTGTGTGAGACGGTGTGTATGTGTCCGGGGTGTCTGGTTCTAAATCTGATACCACTAATTTCGTTATAGCCTTTGTCGTGACAGTAAAACAGTTCCTACACGTTGCCTGGAGGGTGGGACGGGGACACCGGTGGAGAGCTGCATGAACTGATAACAACTGATAAGGAATGATAGGGGCATCTGAATGCAAGCTCTCTCGAACTTCGTTGCAATCATTACTGGCAAGGCGATCAAGGTGGCGAGGTGTTGATGGTTCAACTGGTACTGATAAAAGCAGCGAGAACTGAATGTGCCTTCAGTTAAATTGAACCAGTTTCTTAGGTCATGAACATGTTTTTATTCCCAGCATTTCACCAAAAGAAGCAAAGGAAGATGAGCCGTTCAGTTATCTGGACTTGGACCAGTGGGGAATTTTCCATCATGGCTGCGTTGAATGCTGATTGACTGGCCATATTTCGCTCCCAACCAGAGTCAACCCTGCGTTGCGCAGTTCGCAACGGCACGTTGAGAGATCCTCAACGCACGCTGTATGGGCGGAGACACAGACGGCTCGAGCATGCGAGTGTGAATGTTCGCGCGAGAGAACGTGTCTAATCGGGCGAAACTGCGCAACGTGGCCGTTGAGAACTGCGCAACGCAGGGTTGACTCTGCCCCAAGCACGATGCAATATGCATTTTATCGACTCGTAAAGCATCGTATAGCTTCGTATTTGCTGTTCGCTGTAACACGCAGCAATTCCAGCAACCATTGTACGAGCTCTTGTGCTTTTCATGTGTCCACAGTCTTCTAATATATCTTCATCGTTTCTCGTGTCGTTTGGCGGGTTGTTGGTGTTGTGTGTGTGTTGTGGTGTTTTTATATTATTTTCTTATATTTTTTATTATCTTAATTTTGTTATTTTTTCATTTTACTGGTAACTGTAATATATACTTACAGGCACTTATTTATATTCTTATTTTAGTGGCAATGTTTCGCTCATCATGTTTAACGTTAATACAATATTTATATACAGATTCATTCATTTTGTTTTTTTTCGCTAACAATGCTCACATTTTATAAGTTAGTGAGCCAATTGCTGTACTCGGGACTGAGCTCTAGGCAGGGAAATGGATTCGGTATTTCCGCTCGTCGTTCGAAAATAGTTTATGAAGCGTTCAGACTGTGGGATTAGGCGAATAGGTGGTGATTCAAAAAGAAGTGTACATATCGATTAGGCGAGTGGGCGAGACGATCAGGTAAGTAGGCGAGTAGGCGACTAGAAGATAAGAAAATGTTTTATATCAAAACTTGCCCCGCCTATTGGCGATCGCCTACTTCGCGCCTACTCGCGTCTAATTTGTGGAGCAAACCAATCAGTACGTATTGTATGTAGTCTTCCTCGCCCAATGGTCTACCACCCTTACCGCCTGCTCCCTAATTGCACATACGCCAGGGTCAACCCTACGTTGTTACGAGTAACAACGGGGGGTCGTACTCAGTTGAGCTTGGAGGGGGGTCGTACCCTCTCGGTGGCCGACAGTGGGATTCTTGGTAATATCGGATAATAGCCAGCACGTTACGTTTTCGTAAGATGACTGATACTAGAGCATCTATAAACCACGCTTCCCTCTAAATGAGCTTTCAAATGAATCAGCGAATTAGAAGGGCGCCCGAGGCGTGGCGCGCACCAAGGCAAGGGATGTAGTGCAAGCGCATGCTCGAAGCTTTCTAGCACATCCTAAGTTAAACATAAAATTGGTCTTCCAAGAAGTTACGGGCAGTGAAACCTAAGAAAACTCGCGTTTTCGAGAAAATGGCTTGAAGAATACCCCTCAAAAAAAAAAGTAACAACGGGACTAAATTTTTGAACTGCTGATCTTTCAGGAACGCTTGGGTGCTCGTTAGAAAGCTTGAATCCTGTAGTTTATTATACGTGTTCAGCTTCCCAAATGAATGACTTTGAAGGAAGTTATGATCGTTAAAGGTCAAAAAGTCGCTTTGCACAGAAAAAAGTAACAACGTACTAAATTTTTATTAAATTAACTTTCGAAGAATTTTTACCCATGGTTGGAGAGAGAATAATTTGAATTTTCCAAATCAAATCACTTCGGCGCAGAAGCTCGAATATGAAGGAAGTTATAGCCTTAGAAAGAGGGGTGTAAAAATTGTGTTGCAATTGAAGAACGTGAAGGATTTCAGTATTTCAATTGGAGCGATAATTTTTTCTGACTTCTCATAAGTTTTTATCAGGTAATATTGTCAATATTCCGGTCACTGGTTCAGTTTATTTCATCTCCTAGTTTGGTAACCCTTTGGAGTACACGGATATCTTTGAATGCATCTCATTTTTTCGTGTTTGGAAGCAGCGATGAATATCTGTCGTGGATTTTGCTAAAGTTTCATCTTTGATGACTTACGTAGAAATAAATATTGATGGTAAACACTGTCTCTACACAAGTGTCACATACAAGGGGGGTCGTATCAAATCACCCATGAAGGGGGGGGTCGTAAAAAATTTTAAGGAGTATTTCTTATCGATATTTGTTTGTTTTGTATCCCCTTTTTTGTATCTATGCTCTCCCAATTTCTGAACGCTTCCATCTACCATTGATGAACCTTTGGGGATCGTTGATTTCTCTGTGATCTGTTTTTGTCTATGTTCATGTTATATTTTTTTTTCTCTATTATTGTATGTCTGTTGTCTCTATTAATTCTATATTTTTATAATTATTTCATGGCCACTACTTTTTCCGCCCTGAGACCCTAAATCCTTTTCCAGGGAAAACTGAGTTCAATGATATCATCAATGTCTGTGAAAGTTTAATATTCCGTCACCCGCCAGCGCTTCAGTCATCTCTTCCGCTGACCCAGTGTATGCTTTTGAATGTGTATTAATTTATCATGCGAGCAATCGATTGCCATCGTAAAATGCATGCAGTGGAGTTGGTCTGAAAAGTGAAGCAGCCTCAACTTCAAGCTGTATCATTTTAGGAGGAAGCATCTCAGTGGAGTGAAATGTAGCTACATCGGTCGCTTAATTGGACTAAATGGAAATAACTTAAGAGAACTGCAACTGG
This sequence comes from Ostertagia ostertagi, assembly GCA_036418205.1. Classification (NCBI taxonomy): domain Eukaryota; kingdom Metazoa; phylum Nematoda; class Chromadorea; order Rhabditida; family Trichostrongylidae; genus Ostertagia; species Ostertagia ostertagi. Next base: position 2,485 of record MU883509.1, on the reverse strand, counting down.
AGACCCGATGCCATATCGCCATCGTCGGCAGAGGGAGCATCAAGGTAAGTTTGCCCACACGGAAAGATCTCGACGCTCTTCAAGTTCATTCCTTTCAAGGACAGTAAGCTCTTCCGCAAGATGCGTTACAAACCCGGCTTCGGTAATCTGAGAGAGGACACCCACGTACTTGTCGAGGCCAAGGGAACATCACGCGTCGAGTAAGTTTTCAACGTTTTGTGAGCATCCTTGGGTAACCTATTGGGTAACCTTTTCATGCTTTAGATGCCGAAATTGATCGAGAAGGCGAAAAAACGTATTGCTGATATGTTCACTACGGAATTCGACTCACTGAAACGAGAACAACTCATTCATCTGGCGATGTTGAACGGAGCCAACAGACAAAGTCTTCAAGAAGTGAAGTCTTCACCAAGATCACCTACCTGAATTGTTATGAAATACCCCCAATTCACCCCGTTTCTGGAGCAGACACCCAAGCAACATGCTTAAGATCAATCTGTACTGCTTTCCGTTTTCTTTTTCTATAAGTCGAGCCAGCAGTATCGATTGCACACTCCATTTTGGCCCCTTAATTCCGCTCATTTTTGGTTCCGTTATTTAGAAATGTCCCCCTGCATCACCCCCCCCCACTCACATAGCCGATTTGGCATTGTAACTGGATGCGATGAAGTTGTTTCAAATAAGCTGTTCAGTACGTGTTTAAGACTATACAAGCACATAAGCCAGAAAAAATACCCTCCCTTCAAAAAGCGAGAAAGTGTCGGGTGCAGACCATGCACCACAAGTGACGACGGCCTTCACAAAATGTTAATGTTTTCTGCCAATGAAATGATTAGCCTGTTGCAGTTGTATTCTATCGATTGTCACTAATTACAACTATCATTTACCAGAAATCAGCTATCACTATGAACAACTTCTAACCAGATTTACTTGGAGGCCGTCGTCAGTTGTGGTGTTTGGTCTGCACCCGACACTTTCTCGCTTTTTGAAGGGGAGGTTAATCAAAGCTCATGGTTTGTTGGAAGGAATCGTTCACGGGAAATTCTTGTACTGGTTCCCAACATGAATATGCCGCTTGCACTGGAAACAAAGTAAAAAGTTTTACGAAAGAAGATTCAGTCCCCACATAGAAACTTGCGAGTACTGCGCCCCATGGACGGTCGATGTAAGGCCGATGTCAGACTTTGCGAATCGCGCGATTCGCTAGCGTCTGCGGTCGCGTCGCGGCCAGTGAATCACTCAATTGGCTGGTACCGCAACGCGACCGCGGACGCTAGCGAATCGCTAGCGAATCGCGCGATTCGCAAAGTCTGACATCGGCCTAAGTCAGGTGAAAACGCGGGAGCGCATGGGAAGAAGTGCGCTCTGTGGCGGTCATGTTCCAGGAGACGCAAGGAAGGAATCGGATTAAAGCGTTCGAATTGGAGAATGGAGACAAAATGATCGCGATTTGGGAGGTAGTAAAAAAGGGAAATGATACCAGCATAGGTGGAAAAAGCCAAAAATAGTTCCTAGTGAAGGTTCATGGGAATCGTTCCTGGCGCCAACATTTGTGGCAGATGCGGCGGGAGTTCAAACGCATAACGGTTCCTCCAAATTTTTCGAATAGTATGCGAGCAAAACACAACTTTTTGTCCTATTCGTTCTTCTCTTGGAGGTCTATCTGGACTCAAGCCAGTGATTTACGGATGAGATAGAATCATGATTTTTGGGAGGCGGTCATATGGCGCGATCCATTGGCATTAGAGCGCACAGGCCGCAATTGCCCCATCCTGCTGCGGCCGGACAACTCGTCCGTATCACTCAACTACCAGACTTCAGTAATTGATCGATCTGATAATTTGGGTCTCAAAAATCTCGCTGAGTCCCAAGGAAAAAAGAGAATAGCTTCGCTGGCCTGATGCCAAGGCAAGAGGAACGGAACAGAATGTGTTGCGGACGAGTTGTCCGGCCACAGCAGGATGTGGTAATTACGGCCTGCGCTCCAATGCCAATGGGATCGCGCCATATGACGCACCCCCATGATTTTTCCGTGAACATGTTTTGATAGGGTGAGCAATAAATAATGTTATCGAGCGAGGTATAGCGCCGATGATGAGCAAGTTCTTTGAAATGGGCCATGAGATCGGAATCGATTCTGAAATGTAATAGCCTCTTTATGCCTACTCTACACTACATATACTTGCGACAAGGTGATGGCTGTGGTTTGAGTAAGTAGGTAAAAATATCGTCTAAATATTCGAGGAAAAGTCGGCTACGGAAAAGGCGCCGTCGCGAAATAGGCGGACCTGCGACAACAACACGAAAATCACCCTCTAACGGTTGGTTTTTTTTTGTTAGAGAGGGCTAACCAGGAAGGTCTTTCAGGGCGTGACGAGCTTTTTGAAAACGGTCTTTTGCATGATATAGGGGCAGATGCGGGACCACAGAACCATGTTTAATTTTTCCTGAACGGCCCTCTGAATACCAGAAAAGGGGGTCCCTA
>MU883508.1:0-13087 GCA_036418205.1 Ostertagia ostertagi | reverse complement strand
ATTTAACCATCATTTCACTGCTATTTTTAGGTATCAGTTTGGTTTTTCTGCTGTAATATTTGAAAATCATCTCCAATTATACCAATATATGGGCAGCACTTTTTCTTTTTTCTGCACACTTTCCATTTTTCTAAAAAATTCGGCACTATTCAACTATTACAACCCCAAAATCTCAAAATTTTATTTTTCGTCGAAACTTTGCCTATAGGGGTAATTCGATGCCCTGATTACGAAAATGACATTCATTTTTGGCGCCATCTGGCGCCAGTTGGCGTCACCTTGTCACGACATTGTTTTCACCAAATTCGTGTAAACTTCTGGGTAGGGGTTATTTGGTGTCCTGATTACGAATATGACATTCATTCTTGGCGCTAGCTCCATTTAGCGCTTTAATCTCTTCGTCTGCGCCCTCCTAGTGACTAGATCGCGATCAGGACTAAGCTTTAGGAGAGAGGAAAGATATCAGTGAGTGAGCCCCCTACCCTGTGATCTCACACGCTCCATCTTCGTCACACGGTGCCTGATTCACTCATTCCGAGTCTCCCTATCCCCTAAGCTTAGTCCCAAGGCGCTATGTATAGGTGAGAGAGCCCAGAAAAGCGGGAAGTATGCGGTAAACAGCGGTAATGTCAAAAACGAATGTCATATTCGTAATCAGGACCCCAAATAACCCCTATACAGAAGTTTACAGCGAATTTGGTGAAACAGTGGCGCCAATGGCGCCAATGGCGCCAGCGCCAAAAATGAATGTCATTTTCGTAATCAGGGCATCGAATTACCCCTATAGGCGAAGTTTCGACGAAAAATAAAATTTTGAGATTTTGGGGTTGTAATAGTTGAATAGTGCCAAAAAAATAATATCACAAGCCTTTCACACCAATTAACCACAGCACTCAACGAAACCATACATCTTTTCTAATATTCCTGATCATCAGGAATGTTGCAATGTTCGCGAAGAAACCGCAAACATGTGTTCGAAATTGGCTTTTTTATGAGCGCATAAGTCGAGTATGAAACCCGATTTCATGACGGGGATTCCCCTTGCGTGATGGTAGTATTTGCCCTCTGAAAAATTGAAGTTGAAAGTAAAGTGTAAGAAAAAGTCAAAGGTCTACCAGCTCCACGAAAACACACATCGCAGGCAGGAGCAAATGACAGAGCTCTTCAACACACCTTTATTAAGGCGTAAATCGAGAGCCAGAGATGGGACAGAGCTTTCGAGAAACCTTTGAATGGACTGCAATGTAAGCTCTCCTCACAACCCCATTACACAGAGTGGAAATAGAAAAGGAGAACTACCAGTTGTCTGAGTTGTCGGTCTCCATTAGGCCGATGTCAGACTTTGCGAATCGCGCGATTCGCTAGCGTCCGCGGTCGCGTTGCGGTACCAGCCAATTGAGTGATTCACTGGCCGCGACGCGACCGCAGACGCTAGCGAATCGCGCGATTCGCAAAGTCTGACATCGGCCTTAGAAGAGTATCGCAACTTAAAGCAGCTTTTGTATCAAGTACACTACTTCACGTAATTAAAACTCCACCTGCGATTTTCTCAAAAACTCGCATGATAAGATGTTTCTGAAGAACTTACGAAAAGCGAATATATGGTTCCACCCAATGTGACTCCTCCGTCAAAGAACAAAGTAGATCACCCCTCCCTCGTGGAAACATCCATAACATTAGCCCACCATCATTTTTACAAGGTATGGGAAAAAATTGGAAATTTGTGGACGAAATTACGAGACCGCCACTGCTCATCATATGCATTCCCCTAATATTGGGTCGGAGCATAATATCGTAGCGCTCATTCGGCAAAAACGTTTAAAGCAAAACCCAAAAGCAAAGCCAAGCATAAAACTGATCAGTGATGTTCTTCTCGTCATTATTTACGACTTTGGTTCCATTTCGCAAGAAATTACCGGGTTTAGAAATCAAAAAAGGGTACTGAGCCCGTTTTCAGAATCCTCATTATTCTCAATTTGTACGACGTGAATATGATTTGAAATTAAGGGTCGACTGGAGTAAGGTTCGATGATGACGATGGATTCCGAAAAACTCCTATTTTGGCAGCTTTTTTCTCTATATAGATTTTCGCCCACCTTGATTCTCCAACTTCTAAGCGCCATATCTGAGTACACTTACAGTATAGAAGAAAATGCCAAACACGGTATTGTAGAGCAGAAGAAGTACTTTCAAATGATGTATGTTATTTCCGGGGCGGAAGTGGTGTAGTGACAAGTGGCGCGCTTACCACGCGAGCGGTCCGGGATCAAATCCTGGGTCGTGAGTCGCCCGGGCCAACCAAGCCTTCCATCCCTCCGGGGTCGGTTAATTGGTACCAGACTTGTCTGGGAGGATAAAAACACTGACTTGTACATCGGCTGGCCCCCCCAAGTCCTTGCACGGGCCCCGCTGGTCAGGGAGCTGCACGTTCATTGTATAGGCCACAGCGCATTCACAAAAAAACTTCTTTTGTCTGTGAATGTACACATAGTTTAAGTAGAATTGCGTGCCGATCCAATTAAGGATGATCAGACAGACAAATGCTAGTATCCCTTTCCTGTAATATGTTATTTCCTGTGGTAATACTTTGCTAACTGAATAGTTCTAAAAGAAACGCACAATATTATGTAGCTCCAATCGCCACTATTCTTACTGCAGGCCGGGACGCAAAAGCAATGCATCTACCAAAAAAGCGCAGCCCTAAGAGCACAAAGCACAAGATCTCGAAACAATGGAGTTAATGAACTAAGCCAGCGAGATCCCGATAGACTCAGGACGGTCTTGCGACGGTCAGTGATAGGACATCATCCAATTTGAACTGTTTGAAAAACGTCTCCCGACTAGAACGGTGCGCGGCTGACCGGATGATACGTTTTTGAGCAATTCATGGCTTCACTTACTTTAGGATCGTAGCTAGGACATTCCTTCTAATGCACCTTGTGAAACATTAAGTTGGCCGCTACTTTTCTTTTTTAATTCAGTTTTTTTTTGGAAAAAAATTCTTCATCTATTCAAAGCCTATAAGCGTAGCAATCTATCAGTAACCAACAACCCCAAGACACTACATAATTAATTTCCAATCACTGATCACTTCTCTATACCGTTCTCGCTTCATACTGCATCGCAATTCCCATAGGAACAATCAAGAGCGCCTATGAGAAATTTGGGACAGGCTCGCGTGAGTTCCATCTGTCTCAACTGCCACTCTCACAATTATAGAGCTGCATTTTTCGCACACAAAGATCAAACCCCACACCACGTAAAATAATGCTCGGAAGGGACTGCACGAAGACATTACTCAGATAGGGCTGCAGCAGCTTGGCAGCAGAACGGGATTTGCAAGGCTCAAGTCATTCGAGTGTTGAAGCAAAAAGGGGCGGATGCGCTGCCGGATATGGCCATGCTCGCAGCACATGCTGCGCACAGTTTCTACCGCTGTGCTGCTGTAATCTGAACGACTGACGTCTGCTGCAACCAGCACTGCTGCACACCTCTAAGAAGTGCAACCTAGGACCAGCACAAACGACGCAGCACTACTGGACATATGCTGCAACCAGCACTGCTGCACCTCTACAGCAGTCCACGGCTCTGCCAGAAGTCCTCTCCAGGGGCTCCTCCAGGATTTAGCAGTACTACTGCTAATCTACCGAGGCCCAACTACTGTCATAATACTGCATAGTGCATTGGCCACTCGTTCACGTGAAATTGATCGTATTCGCGTGAACAAGCGGCAGTACTACTTGCCAAACAACGGTAAAACATGCACGTTCATCCTAATGGCACCAAAAGAAACAAATCTTCGAGCACCTGATCATACCCGATTTAGGTCCAAAAATTAATTTTCTCTGGAAACTTGGCTAGGGGGGTTTTCAAGGGTGCTGATCACAGTGGTGAACTCGGTTTTGCACAAAAGTTTCAAATTTAGGGTATTTTGGGTAAAAAGCTGGTTTTTTCAAAATCCAGCCATAGAAACTTAGAAACTTCTACCGCGGGGCAATCTGGGGTGCTGAGCACGAATCTGGGCTCGGTTTTGCCGAAAAGACCTAATTTTAGGAGTATTTCGAATATCGCTCAAGGCTTAGCCAAAGAAACTTCTAGCGCGGGGCAATCTTGGGTGCCGAGCACGAATTTTGGCTTGGTTTTGCCGAAAAGACTTAAATTCAGAGCATTTCGAATATCGCTCAAGGCTTAGCCAAAGAACTTCTACCGCGGGGCAATCTGGGGTGCTGAGCACGAATCTTGGCTGGGTTTTGCCGAAAAGACCTAATTTTAGAGTATTTCGAATATCGCTCAAGGCTTAGCCAAAGAAACTTCTACGCGGGCAATTTGGCGGTCCAGCACAAAAAAAATTTGGCTCAGCGGTTTTGCCGAAAAGACCTAATTTTAGAGTATTTCGAATATCGCTCAAGGCTTAGCCAAAGAAACTTCTACCGCGGGGCAATCTTGGGTGCGAGCACGAATTTTGGCTTGGTTTTGCCGAAAAGACTTAAATTCAGAGCATTTCGAATATCGCTCAAGGCTTAGCCAAAGAACTTCTAGCCGCGGCAATCTTCGGATGCCGAGTCTGGACGACACGATCTTGTGTGGGGGGGGGGGGGGGTGTTGTTTCCGAAGATGATCCTTAATTTAGTAGTATTCTTAATATTGCGCTTCAAGGCTTAGCAAAGAAATTCTCACGCGAGACAACTCTTGGCTTTGGCGTCCTCGGAGCACGAATTTTCGGTGCTTTGGTTCTAGCTCGCGTAAAGATCGCTAATTGCATGCGAGTATTCGAAGTATTCGCTGCAAGGCTTATAGCCGGCTTAAGAACACTTTCTATCCAGCGGTTTGCATCTTTGGGGATGCTGATGCACGAATTATCGGATCGTTTTGCCGAAAAGACCTAATTTTAGAGTATTTCGAATATCGCTCAAGGCTTAGCCGCCAAAGAAACTTCTACCACGGGTGCAATCTTGGGTGCCGAGCACGAATTCTTGGCTTGGTTTTGCCGAAAAGACCTAAATTCAGAGTATTTCGAATATCGCTCAAGGCTTAGCCAAAGAAATTCTAGCGCGGGCAATCTTGGGTGTGCAGAGCACGAATTTTGGCTTGGTTTTGCCGAAAAGACTTAAATTCAGAGCATTTCGAATATCGCTCAAGGCTTAGCCAAAGAACTTCTAGCGCGGGGCAATCTGGGGGTGCTGAGCACGAATCTTGGCTGGGTTTTGCCGAAAGACCTACTTTTAGAAAGTATTTCTCGATATCGCTCAAGGCTTAGCCAAAGAAACTTCTACCGCGGGGCAATCTTGGGTGCCGAGCACGAATTTTGGCTTGGTTTTGCCGAAAAGACTTAAATTCAGAGCATTTCGAATATCGCTCAAGGCTTAGGCCAAAGAACTTCGACCGCGGGGCAATCTTGGGTGCCGAGCACGAATTTTGGCTTGGTTGTTTTGCCGAAAAGACCTAATTTTAGAGTATTTCGAATATCGCTCAAGGCTTAGCCAAAGAAACTTCTAGCGCGGGGCAATCTGGGGTGCTGAGCACGAATCTTGGCTGGGTTTTGCCGAAAAGACCTAATTTCAGAGTATTTCGAATATCGCTCAAGGCTTAGCCGAAAGAAACTCTCTAGCACGGTGCAATTCTTGGGTGCTGAGCACGAATCTGGGCTCGGTTTTGCCGAAAAGACCGAAATTCAGAGTATTTCGAATATCGCTCAAGTTTTAGCCAAAGAAACTTCTACCCCGGGGCAATCTGGGGTGCTGAGCACGAATCTGGGCTCGGTTTTGCCGAAAAGACCGAAATTCAGAGTATTTCGAATTCCGCTCAAGTTTTAGCCAAAGAAACTTCTACCCCGGGGCAATCTGGGGTGCTGAGCACGAATCTGGGCTCGGTTTTGCCGAAAAGACCGAAATTCAGAGTATTTCGAATTCCGCTCAAGTTTTAGCCAAAGAAACTTCTACCCCGGGGCAATCTGGGGTGCTGAGCACGAATCTGGGCTCGGTTTTGCCGAAAAGACCGAAATTCAGAGTATTTCGAATTCCGCTCAAGTTTTAGCCAAAGAAACTTCTACCCCGGGGCAATCTGGGGTGCTGAGCACGAATCTGGGCTCGGTTTTGCCGAAAAGACCGAAATTCAGAGTATTTCGAATTCCGCTCAAGTTTTAGCCAAAGAAACTTCTACCCGGGGCAATCTGGGGTGCTGAGCACGAATTTGAGTTCGGCTTCGAGGCGTTCTCCATCTGTATGAACTTATATGCCCCAGAATTGGATACCAGTGTAGAAGAGTTGAGTCAAAATCCCACTAGGTAAGGCAGAAAGGCAGAATGACTGCTGCAAATTGCGTTTCTAACCAATTTTTAAGCTTCTGGCTCACTCTTGGGGACAACGATACGGCTAGAGCTAGAGCACTCCGCTCACGAAAGGACATGCGTTTGTGTTGGGCAGCTATTCTGCGTGGTGCACTCGCGCGTGCTATGTAGGTGTTTCCACTAAATGAAAATTTGAAGTAATATTAGGATGTACACTTCAACAAGTCAAAACCATTGACTGATCGCTAATTATTCAGGGCCGACATCAGACAATATGTCCCCAAACACGACCGCCTCGTGCCCCGCCCTGTAAGGCTTTGCTTTATCGTTTGCCAAAAAGACTTTCATGCAACAAAAATTGATTGTTTTAGAAGAGGCAGTTTGCTGATTCCTCTCAACCTGAGCAAACACAAACATCACACGACTGAATACTTAAGGACGGCTTGGAATCCCGCTTACAAATAACAAATCTTACTCAGTTCATATCGCACATTGATCACTCAACACTCGTCTCATCTCAGCTCATCTATTTCAATGGTCGATTTTCTCACATCCTAGAAGTGAAGACACATGTTTCGCTGGTCCGTTTTTCTGTGGTTAAAGGAAGCGATTACGCAAAGGAATTTTCCCATCGGGGAAGACCCTGCGTCACACGGAGCAATTACTTGGCCGCCAAGGGAAGAGATGTGTGGCCCTCCCACGGCGAAAGGTGCTGTGGTTGCTGAGCAGGACCCGCGTGACGCCCCGCCCTAGTGACGTGACGCCCACTAGTTTGTTGATGATCTGGATGGACTGTTTGCTGTTGGCTTTTCATTTTGGATGATCATTTCCCTTCTAGCGGCTGTATCTTCCAACTTGCCCACGTATTGCCTTATCAATCAAAACACTACGCTTGTTGGCATGATGGCGGCTATCGGGGTTAACACGTCCAAACAACTCCTTTCTTTGTCGCCGCTCATTCACGGTCGAAAATGAACGGGCAGTTAAGGGGTACTATTTTGCTTCATTTTTGACGGATTTCTTTGCTTTTTCACCATTCCACTTTGAACCGCATTTTCAATATGGACGCACGCGACTCGACGACTCGCGACTTTCTCTTTGCCTTCGTGATTCTATCGTCTTGTGACTGCATCCATTTCGTGATATCCCGCAAAACTGTTACAGCAGAGGAAGCACGGATCGATCCCCAAAACAGTCTTCATGGTGCTCAGGCCTCGCTAACAATTTCACCATGGGTATCGCCGGATGGAGCATATCTTCCCTCTCCCTTTTGGGCACAACTATGTCGGATACAGGCGTTTTCGGAAACACAGATACATAGTGCAAACACACCGGATGCAGTTCAAGGCTGTCTATCAAAACTTACGGTGCTCCCTATTTGGACTGGTCGTGTTCACAGACACTTTTGTAGCAGAAAGTGAAGCCTTAAAACATTTCATCTGGTGTGAAAAGAGAAAGGAATCTGGTTCGACACCCTGGGATTGTGTACTAGCAAAATTATTTGCTGTTGTTTCGGCTACTTTTCCAAATGAAAAACGGACCATGCGATGATTTGCTGTACTTCGGAAAATTTAACAAGTTTTTACACATATGCACAATGTTTTAAAATTTGATCTCTTCTTTCACTAACAAAACTCATCAGTCTACTGACATAATGTAATGAAAACAACTAATTTTGTCCGAGCGATGTAGTTGCAGATGGAGAACGCCTCGAAGCCGAACTCAAATTCGTGCTCAGCACCCCAGATTGCCCCGTGGTAGAAGTTTCTTTGGCTAAAGCCTTGAGCGATATTCGAAATACTCTGAATTTCGGTCTTTTCGGCAAAACCGAGCCCAGATTCGTGCTCAGCACCCCAGATTGCCCCGGGGTAGAAGTTTCTTTGGCTAAAACTTGAGCGGAATTCGAAATACTCTGAATTTCGGTCTTTTCGGCAAAACCGAGCCCAGATTCGTGCTCAGCACCCCAGATTGCCCCGGGGTAGAAGTTTCTTTGGCTAAAACTTGAGCGAATTCGAAATACTCTGAATTTCGGTCTTTTCGGCAAAACCGAGCCCAGATTCGTGCTCAGCACCCCAGATTGCCCCGGGGTAGAAGTTTCTTTGGCTAAGCCTTGAGCGATATTCGAGATACTCTAAAATTAGGTCTTTCACACCGAAATTCTGGTTTAATACAATGAAGTGATTCTCAGAAAATTAGCACTACTCATTCAAGAAGTCGTCAATAGTAATTAGCAGACCCAGTATTGAACTCGGACAATTCCTACCATAAAAGAGACTAAGTAAATTGACTAAACGATAACTACTCGCATGACATTTTGTCGTCAATGTGCTAAATCACGCATTATTCTAAGAAGCTGAAAGCAATAAAAAGAAAATTGACTGACCGGCTCAGGAAGTGGAGCACCAAAGAATGCCAAAAAATCGTCCAAAAAACTTGCCATTTCTTCGCTTACCCCAAAATGAAGTTTAAAAGCGGCAGCATAAATAACCTTCTGCTGGAACGCTGAAAACATTAATGTATCTAAGACATGACTTGACAACCACTGCACTACACAGCATCTACAAGTATCTCACTCACTCGGAAGCGAAATAGAAATCCTTGAGTCATCCTGGACAGCAACCACATTTTCTTCGTGGATTTCGTCCGCAGAGCTCCTCAACTTCTTCTGGACCATCAGCCCCGGGTGCTTCCATTTCAACCACCATGACCTCTTTGCTGGCCTCCCTGTCCAATCACTGTTTAGCATTCGACTCAGCGAGCTGACGGGCCAGGGCCACGACTGGTGCTGAATAGTCGAGGTGGTGTATCAGGCATTATTGATAATCAAAGATAAAAAATTGATTCTACGGAGAGACTATAAAGCGCTCACCAGCCATCGCTCTCAATGATTGACTTTTTCTAGCGGTCGTCTCATCTTCACTAACGGCTCCGGAAGCTCTTCGTCGGCGTCGCGTGAACAAGAAGGGGCGTCAATAGTCCGCTTTCGGCTCATAAAACACCTATACCTAGTTAAGTCTTTCACAATCAATCGAACAGACGTCGACTGACATCACAGTTGGGCTATGAAATACTTGCGGTTACGCACCCATACAGCAATGAATCAAAATTTGGTAAGTGTTTATTCATCCGACAACAACGAGGTACACAAGCTGTTTTCCGAAAGAGATGTTGTGGAAATCACTCGAACCCGAGACCCATTCCCGTCAGAGTTAGCGGTCATAAAGGGAAAGTTGGCAAGAGAATAATGGATATCGGAGAGCTTTGGCAATACTTCCCGCAACTCAGCCGCACACCTGAACATTGACACTTATCCGATGCAATTTCAAGGTGATAGTTCCAAAACGCATACTGTGACACAGGCGTACTCAAAAACAAGTGCTCCATGTGGGCGAGCTGTAATCCTTTCATGGCGCTCAGATCCATTGTCAACCACCTGAACAGCACTCGCTCAGGCAAAATAGGTGAGTGTTGTGGAAACATCAAAGCACCTGTTCTCTCTGCAGTCCAGATAATTGAGAGCTGGGAAATTTTTCGCTAATGTCGACCAAGGGTGAACCAGCTGGTTATTGCGAAGGCAGACATATTTGACGCAAGTGGAGCCCGGACGAATGCTTTCGAGGTCCTGATCGCTTAGATCGCAGCTCTCGAGATGCAACGTCTACAAATGCACGACGTCTGTAACTTGATCATGAAACAGACTACATACCCTCCAATTTTGCATCTACCTCCAATAAACGGTAGCTCCACAGATTTCGAAGCGCTTCAAGAGCAGCTGATTTGTCGTTCCTTATCAGTAGATCAACTATAGGACCCGACATTATGTGTTGCAAGTATGTTTCCGAAAATCTGAATGATGTCATGGATTGAAAGCTCCCATCACCCTTCATGAGCCGAAGATGAACAAGAAGAGAAAGCTACCAACTACCACTCAAATCAAATGATGGACAACGGAAGTGCGTCTTTGTTCAGTCTCTTCAGCTGTAGCCAAGTGGGACGAGTTCCGGGCTCTAGTCGCAATTTTTCACACGGTACTCAGAAACTGTCTCGATAATATCTGCTAGGCGCATTCAACGCCAGTAGTGGCGCATTGAATAGTGAACAACAGTTCAAAAGCGAATAAGCGAATAGGAAATGGCACCAAAGGCGAATTGAATAATGAAAAACGTAGTAGAAACGGCTCACTCCTCACTCCTCACTCCTCACTCCTCACTCCTCACTCCTCACTCCTCACTCAGACGACCCGTCCCCCAAGGATATGAACGCCAGTAGTGGCGCACTGAATAGTGAGCAAACAGTTCAAAAGCGAATAAGCGAATAGGAAATGGCGAATTGAATAATGAAAAACGTAGTAGAAACGGCTCACTCCTCACTCCTCACTCCTCACTCCTCACTCCTCACTCCTCACTCCTCACTCCTCACTCCTCACTCCTCACTCCTCACTCCTCACTCCTCACTCCTCACTCCTCACTCCTCACTCCTCACTCCTCACTCCTCACTCCTCACTCCTCACTCCTCACTCCTCACTCCTCACTCCTCACTCCTCACTCCTCACTCCTCACTCCTCACTCCTCACTCCTCACTCCTCACTCCTCACTCCTCACTCCTCACTCCTCACTCCTCACTCCTCACTCCTCACTCCTCACTCCTCACTCCTCACTCCTCACTCCTCACTCCTCACTCCTCACTCCTCACTCCTCACTCCTCACTCCTCACTCCTCACTCCTCACTCCTCACTCCTCACTCCTCACTCCTCACTCCTCACTCCTCACTCCTCACTCCTCACTCCTCACTCCTCACTCCTCACTCCTCACTCCTCACTCCTCACTCCTCACTCCTCACTCCTCACTCCTCACTCCTCACTCCTCACTCCTCACTCCTCACTCCTCACTCCTCACTCCTCACTCCTCACTCCTCACTCCTCACTCCTCACTCCTCACTCCTCACTCCTCACTCCTCACTCCTCACTCCTCACTCCTCACTCCTCACTCCTCACTCCTCCCCTCACTCCTCACTCCTCACTCCTCACTCCTCACTCCTCACTCCTCACTCCTCACTCCTCACTCCTCACTCCTCACTCCTCACTCCTCACTCCTCACTCCTCACTCCTCACTCCTCACTCCTCACTCCTCACTCCTCACTCCTCACTCCTCACTCCTCACTCCTCACTCCTCACTCCTCACTCCTCACTCCTCACTCCTCACTCCTCACTCCTCACTCCTCACTCCTCACTCCTCACTCCTCACTCCTCACCCCTCACCCCTCACTCGGATGTCCCCATCTCCTAAAGGTATGAACGCCAGTAGTCGGCGCATTGAATAGAGCGCAAACGAAACAATTCAAAGAACGAAAGTCGGAAATAGGCACAATTCAGAATTCGATCGGAAATGGCACGAAAGTTTAGTACGGAAGATGCTTCATCTTCTGATCGATGCTGAAGCATCGACCAGAAGATGAAGCATCCTTCGATCGACACTTCAGTATCGATCGGAGGATGCCGACGAGGTCTGCCCCGTCGGCATCTTCCGATCGATACTGAAGTGTCGATCGGATAACAGATCAACACTTTCATTCGTCTCATTAGGACCCTCTTACCCTCACTCCTGAGTGTAAGAGGGCCCTAATGAGACAAATGAATGCAAGAATACAAAAAACGAAAAAAAAGGGGGGGGGTAGCGAAGGAAGCGCCCCTGCGCTTAGCCCACTGCGATCGATCGCGGATGTCACGTGCATTTCGAAATAGCCGTGTACTGTAACAGTCGTTGCGGGACCCAGTCGCTGCTTCCTTCGACGCACTGCCGCCGCAACTCGGGACCCTCATATGCTGCCGGCCAGTCTTCGGCAGCATAACTGGCAACAGGATTTGGGAAGGGTACGGATCGCAGGACCAAGGCAGCAGCAAGGCAGCAAACGCCAGTACTTGCGAAAGCTGTGACGTCACAGCGAATTAATTGTTCCCGCCAATCGAGTGTCCCGCGGTAGAAATCGCGGAGGGACCCTCATTGGTCCCGCCGCGAACTGTATCAGGACAGCAGCTTGGCAGCACCTGACAGTAGTGCTGCCAGCCTGGCTGCGGCAGTAGGGCGTGCTCAACCAATAGGAGACGAGCGGCTCGTCTCCTATTGGTTGAGCACGCGGAGTCCTTCTGTGTTCTCGCGCCTCCGGCGAAGGGCAGCAGGTCCTGCTCCTGTTGGGGCTCTCCTGGTCCATGGCAGTTGTGCTGGAGACCCGCCCTCGCTCCACCCCAATCCGAATAGACCAATCACAGAGCTTGGGCGGGGCAGCAGCACATGCTGCCATGCCAGGCATTTGAATTTTTTTCGGCAGCACAAGATGCTATGCTGCTGGAATGCTATCTGAGTTGAGACATTTGCGGTGAACATTCCGTCATTTAAAAGCACAACCCCGACAAGAGCGCTTGGGCCTTGCAAAGTAAGCTGCTGAAGCTGCAGATTTTTTTCTCTTATCAGGCTGTTGTCTGGCGCTCTCTCATCTGTAGCGCTCTCTCGCCTCATACTCTCCTCTCCGCGCTTAGTCTCTCATTCCCTTAGCACAGCCGATTAGGAAGGTGAGTGAGCCCTTAACCTAAGCGTTTTCGACGGATTCTTTTCCTTTTTTCTTTACTGCCGGCCCATTTCGCACCAATACATTCGCATTCGTGTGCAAGAGCCACACCAATGTGATCCTGGGGCATGCCTTTCAACCCTGGATCATCGTCTAATTAAACAACCAAGTGGATTTATGAAATCAAGCTTCAGTTATCGCTGTGATACACCACCAGACAAAATTCCACCTTGGAAGTTG
>MU883507.1:0-14920 GCA_036418205.1 Ostertagia ostertagi | reverse complement strand
AACACAAAGATATGACTGAAATAGAAGAAACGTCTCAAAAGAAGTGCAGTGACCAAATTCTTCCTTTTTTATCCCGTCTTCCGTATCTCTAACTCACACTGCTTTTTCCTTTGGAGTGCGCTTAACACTATCCTCAAACCTCAATTCTGAAGCACACCTTTTTCTGCTTCTGTAATACCCTTACCCTCAATGAGACTCATTTATTCCACCCGTACCTTTTTTTCGAGGTTTAAGCCGCTAAAATGTGTCTGAGCTGGACTTATGTGACTGGAAAGAAGCCTAAACTGCTTTAAAACAAAAAAGAACGCAAAATAAAAGTGTAAAAAAGTATAACGGTGAGAGTCTTTGGATTCGAATTTAGGACCTTTGCTGTATGCACATCACCTTTATTTTCACATGTCTCTTCGGTCATTGAGAAAGAAAGTTCAGTTAGGACCCATCTTTTCGGCCCACCTTGGTAGATTATTCATAAAAAATTGGCCACTCTCAGGCTAACAGTTTTCGTTGTGTAGCACTATCCTCGTACCAACTAAGGACAACCTTTCTGAGCTCTAGCGCTCTTCCCAAGAAGAAATTTTACGCTAAGTGATACGACCTCAAACCCGACTTCCAGTCCTTTCTTCGTTCAATAGCTCCTGGAATTCTAGAGATAAGACAGCGACTAAATTTCCCTTGAATAGGCAATACATTGTAGATGACAGAGGTGTATGTTTGGATGAGCAAGACTCCACATAAAAAAGAAAAAAATTTGAATTCAAAAATACCCAAAGTGATTCACTAATTATGGGACAACCTAATAGTAGACCCTCTCGGCGTGCTACTTCTCAAAGGAAGCAGCTACAATAAAGAGGGAGCGCATCAGGGTATGTATGCGCCACACGAAGACGTAGCTTGGCTGCCAAGATAGCGAGGTGTGGCGCTTCCACGGCGAAGGTGCGCTGGTTGCTGAGCAGTACTTGAAAAGCGCTCACCCCAGAAAAGCGTCACCCTCATCAATCTTAGTCGCTGCACATCCTTGGGCGAAAATCAGCGGCCACTCAAGGCAGGTCCCATTTTGAGTTTTCTTGCAGATTTTTCGCTTTCTTTCGTCATTGCGTCCATTAACAGCACCTCCCAGTCCCTCAAAAACTCCTCCAGAACCTATTGTAATCGCTGCCTTCAAAATCTGTTGGTGGCAGTGCCAATCACGTCAATCACAGTTAACGTTTTCGGCACCTTTAGCTGTCTATTTTTAAGCTGATGAGCGCCAAATGACGTTTTGACACGCTCTCAGAGGGGTGTATGTGTGTTTACGTGGCTGCAAGCACACTATTCATTGCCACCATCTTCCTCTACATTCGACCTCTTCCGTTAGTGCCGTCGAGATTTATTACGATTCCATGCAAAGCATCTTCACCCCGGCTCGTCGATATATATGTCTGTGCTAAAAATTTAGCTACCCTACGGCTTATATTGCTAGTGCTTAATTTTTAGCTGACCTCTAAATTAACGCTGTCCCTATAGCTAGACAGCATTGCTCATAGGCTCGAAAGTTGCTGGCGGTCGATTAAACTCCGCTTACCTTCGCACGAATTATTCTAGCGATACTGCGGTGTTTATAGTTTCGCTTACCATGTCCTAGACTTAGTGCAAAATTCGTGATTGATGTGGTCGAAGAAACTCATTTAGGGCATTGCAGAGCAAAGCCCGATGCTACAGGGTGGGCCTATATAATTATGATAACCTACGAAGACATTAATGAAAGATAGGATGAAGCGCTTGCCATGCCATCGGTCAATCCTTTTTGGGATTGCGGCACACACGTCTTCCTTCATTTTTACATTCGTAGGTGGCAATTTTAAAGGCAAACCCCGGGATTAGCCCGACTAGTAGGAAGGATACCGCGAGGGAAATTGTAAGACCCGTACCTACCTAGATCACTTCAACTTGGTCGCGAAAATCGCGCGGTTAGGGCGCTAATCCTTACGGGCCTCCAACCATCGAACGCTTCCCACCCACCGCGAGATGTGGTGAGATCAGCGTGCATTGATGTAGAGATCAGCGTGCTCTCTCAAACGACGTTCTCTCTCGCGTGTTTTGACCTCTCTGATCGCCCTGTCTTGCCGTCGTACCACATCCGACCTTTTGAAGGTTAAGGCCTTAAGTTCAGCGTTCCCAAAGAGTTCTCTCGCTTCCCTCTCCACTTTGGGGTCGCTCCGCAGCTAAGCTATCACTGCGAAGCGCTCTTAGCACCAGTTTAATTCCGGAGTTTGCCTTTAATCCAAATTTGGCAGGCTCAGTGGACCAAACCAATGTACACAGTGAATTATTTTTACCCTCCCAGACCTGTCTGGGAGGGGTAAAGGGTGGCAGGGTGTGGTACCAATTGACCGATTCCGTAGGGTTTCAAGGCTTAGGCTGGCTTTGCCCACGTGGAACCCCAGCTTCGATCCCCGGACCACGCGTGCGGTAAGTTGCCCCTTGCGCACTAACATCGCCTCATTACTTCCTAGTGCGTAATGGCATAAAGGTTGTGGTTGTCAACGGCACAAATTAGCCAGGTCCATCGAATGAATTCCAGTGAATTTGCTTGCATATCACAAAGCAAAACCAGATTAGAATTCGAGATCTGCACCTACACCAACGTTCCACGGGCGCTTTAGCAGTTAGGGAGAAAGCGTTATGGGACGTTAGCAAGCAACATAGGCGCGTCAAAATGGGCTCCATGCTCTTTGGTGTGCCTCGTCTAGAGTTCAAAGATTCTGGTTGGAGCTTTCTATTGTGTTGGTTCCACGATCACTGTACATGGAATCCAAAAAATTAGGTAGAAGGTTCCTGGTTAACAATAGCACGGAAGCGATGAACTCGAGAGTCCTTCTTTGACCATAATCTTTGTTGCTGCATGGCTAGCGCTGCTTGTCCATATTCAAAATCAAATTGGGATACTTGAGACGACTTCTATCCACGAAAAAGTGGCTGCGGCGTGAGCCGCTCTGTCTTATCAAAATCAAATTGCGGCGAGGACTTTATCCACGACAAAGGTGGTGCCTGGATGGGTTTTCACATCAATTTCTTTTCATTTTGGGGTACGGAAGTCGTAATGAGGAGGATGAGTTACCGTATTGGATAATTGTCCATGGTCGGTATCTTTAACTTTATAGTAGAAGGTGGTTGCGCCGAACTTTAGCGCCGTTAAGCGTTGCTCATAGTCGCTAGTCATAGTGTGCCGAAACCTTTGTCGGTTCGATTTGAGGGTTGAAATACAGAGATGTGGTTAACTCCATGGCGTATTCCTAAAGGCAGGTGTTCGCCAGATCCCATTCCATTTTTTTACACCCACTTACGAGAATCGAAAAGCCTCCAGCGGTGCTTGCGAATCATCTTCCTTGATTTCCGAAATTAAGCCGGGTTTGGTGGGCTTTGTTGAACCACTGCAAATCGTGCTCCCTCGCCTTTATTGCCAGTCATGCTGATGAGTGAGCCAATCTGAAAATGCCGCGTGGTGAGCACCTGTCAATTTGACATCTGCCTGCTATTTGCACTATACGCCTCCCCCTTATTTCTGGCTGCGAGAGCCCAATGTGCAAGAGCAACGGAGACGAGGAAGGCGTCGGACGTCAGACCGACAAGTCGCTTGAAAAGTTGAAGAAAAGAACAGTTGGCTACTACAGCGGAAGGAATGGAAAAAAAGAGTTAGTTTCTATTTCAGGTTTCGGAAAACGGAGTTGAATTCGATGCTGCTCATCCCGAATTTCTTAATGAAGTTGATGTAGCACATTCTAGGATTATCAAAATTCATATTAGCCTTCTACGCCGTCAAAATCGAAAGAAGTTGCCATGGGAACATGGAGCGATAACGATCCCTCACTGGATCGACGTTATCAGAAACGGTGTGTGCGAAAGGGGTGCTTGCATAGTAAGATTAACCGCCTCCTACAAGGGAGGTCTTTCAGGGCAAGGTGCGCTTTTTCAAAACGGTTTTGTGCATATTGTAGGGACGCATGTAGGGAACGCAAAACCATGTTTCATTTTCGCTGAACGGTTATAGCAGTACCAAAAAAGAAGCATAAGGTACTGTTAAGGGTTCGATCCCCGTGGCGACTAAATTTTGCATTTGGGTTGGCGCCTACGGTTTGGTGCCAAATCGCGCTAAATATCAAAATCAGATGTCAAATTCATCGTCAGGACCATTTTGAAGCCAACAAGTGGCCGCCAACCTTGATTGCAAAATTTAGTCGCCGCGGGGGATTGAACCATTAAGTTCACCACTTTTTTGGTACTACTAAAACCGTTCAGCGAAAACGAAACATGGTTTTGTGGTCCATACATGCGTCCCTACAACATGTACTAAACCGTTTCCAAAAAGCGCACCTTGCCCTGAAAAGACCTTCCTTGTAAGAAGCCCATGCCATCAGTTAAACCGAATTGAAGGAATTATGATTGACATTATAGTGGGCCTTATTCAAGTTGACGCTCCCGTCAGGCCACTCAATATATTTGAAAACGGGGAGAGCAGTGAAGTGAAGGCTTGTTTCTGCCTCCGAGAGAGAAATACTTCAGGAACCTTTTGTCATGTCTCCAGTTTGCAGCACACCTGCTCCGAAAAGTTGGATGATGTGCGTCATGAGCGGAAGGGCTCTTTTTTGGCCTCTACTCTGTACTGCACTAACACTGAGCTTCCTGCTTTTTACGTCTTCAGAATCCCTCAGGAGAATCACCATCTATATGCTCTCAAAACACAGGAAGAACTTTTCAGAAAGCCCATGTGGGATTTTTCGGAAGCGCCAATGCTGCTACTCATCTTCCACAAACACAACGCTTCCCACTGTCACCCCAGGGGGTTGGTCTATCAGACTTCTTTGGGTCATAGTCCCAGACAATTCTAGTACCATCTAATCAATGTCCTAGAGATGAAGGTTGCTTGGACATAGCGTAGTAGGGCAGAAGTCCTCTGGCCGTGCGGGTGGTTTGTGGCAAATTTCGCCACCGCCATATAGACAGTATCTCGACCTCGCCAAAATGCTTGAAAATGCAAAAAACGGCTAGGAACTTAATACAACCCCCATACTTGTAGTGAGTAAGCGTTGAGACCCTGCTTTTAATAGTACTTGGAATTCGACTATGTAGAAGCATGTAGAAAAAGTAAAGAATTCATGGTCCTTCATCCTCAGTTATTTATTATCACCGGATTGCATGAGAATTGTAGGGGATTCCCAATGCTCTTAAAAGGTTTACGTGCTGCTCTTGTTTACAGGTACACTTCATTTCCTCTAGGCAGCTCGAAGACACGAGCTAATCGAATCACAAATGTATTACTAGGCTACACGATTATTCCAAGGCAGAAGTCGCCTCATCTACGTTTTTTTTGCATTTTCTTACCACTTCGCTGTTCCCTTCTGAGAAACCGCGATCTAGGCGTTCTCGTAAGCGATTTTTAATGGGTTTCCGGACAAGTGCAGCTAACCAGCAGCTGAGCAGGGCAGCTCCAATTTGCCGCCGTTCGTCTCATGTCCACCCCTCTCTCTGACGACGCTAACACAGCTAATCACTTGAACGATGCCTTCCGGTACCAGCTAAAACCACTTCCACTGCCAGCTTTTCTCATATCGCAAGCACCAGCAGCTGAAACAAGCCCTAAGAAGAGAACACTACTTGAGGGTTTAGTAGCTTTCCAGGAGAGAAAGCTCAAAACCTGTAAGTGAGACACTCTAAAGTGACACTAAAATTCATACAATAGGCAGAAAGGGTCTTACTTAATAGCTTCTGGGCTGAACAGGAACGTTCTGAAATTCCCCTTTTGCTCAATTTTTGGTGCGATAGATAGTTTCTGCTTCAGCGGAAAACAAAACGTACATTTTCTGACTGCTGTTGAAAATGTGGTGATCGGCTCCATTCAAAATTGTTTGTGTCCCTTTCTTTAATAAAAATTCCTAGGTACAATCAAAACAAAAGAAAATCATTCGAACACCTAATTTATCACAATAGATTCTTTCAAATGAAGCACATTTTAAAATGTTCCAGAAAGTAGAAAAAGTCCTCGTAAGAATGATCAGGGACGCTGATAGCCTTAATAGAATACGGAAGCAAGGATTCAAGGATTGCCAAAAGATATGTGAGCATTACAATGACGTCATTATCAGCTGTACCCTGGAGATATTAGCGCTGCCATTTTCCAGCGAATTCTGACACCAGCGAATTTCCTGCATTACTGTAATTGTGCAATTAATACTAATGCAAAGAAGGATCTGAATAAGGAAACAGGATTGAAAGGAATTGCAGGCGTTTTGGAGACACTCTCTACGGATTTCTCCACCTGTATCACGCAATTTTCTACACAAGAATCTATAACTGCTCATAAATACCACATCTAAGCATAAATGTAGGGTCAGGAAGATGAGTGATAACTTTTTCTGGAAACGGTCATGTATATTTTTTCTGTTTTTTTGACACGTGGAGTAATCTGAAGTGCGGGTTTGGTTTGGTGGCAGATAGGTCAACTATCCTTCAAGGTTGTTCTATTCCTAGCAGCCCGGGGTTGGTCTGGTGGCAGTGGTCCAACCATCATTTAATGTTGCTCTATTCCTGGCAACACCAGTGTTTTCATGGTCACCACCCCTATGTGATGTATTTGATGGGTAGTGAGGCTGGTCCACTGCACAAAAGACGAAGCACTGGTGTTAATCGTCGTTTAATGATGGCCATTAAGACACGGCAGTGAAATTCACGCCTCCCAACCCACATTATTATTTTGTCCGGAAGTTAGACGAGAGGGGTTGCGATGAGGAAAGTATAGGCATAGAAAAAAGTAAAAACACCACTGAATTTCTAGTAGCCATTTTGCATGCTCAGACAAGCACTATCCGACTGAAAGCAGATACCCGGCATCATGGATAGATATATTAAAGACTTATTGAAACAACATTCTAAGCAGAAGTTCAGTGTTAGGAATCTATTAAAGGCAAAGTTTCGGGGTCAGACCCACCTAATAAGCCCTTAAAGTGGCTAGAAGCGCATGGGACGCAGACTGCAGGCGACTCGCCAAGTTCCCGCATCGAAATGCGTCACTAAGGCGCTAGGGGCCAAGGACTTTGACACGCTCCACCTGTTGCGACACGCTCCGCCCACCGCTCGATATTTTGTCTGCGTCGCAATGCTGATCTGCTATGCTCTCTCTTCTCGGATTTCTCTACCGCTCTCCGCGCTCACATTATCTCTCACCTCCCTGCCGGCCTTTTGAACTTCGCCGCAACGTAGAGCAAAAAATCGTATTTCCTGTGTATTTCACGAATTTTTTTCCTTTTTCTCCACTGGCGGTCCACCTCCCCCCTACATCACATTTGAGTAGAATTACCTCATCAGTTTAAGCTTGAATCTTGCCTTTAAGTGGGTGGGACAGCAGTAACTTCATGAAAAAACGGTAGCAGCTAAGTGGAGCTTGTTGCGGCTCAAAAGTGCGCGACAAAGTCGCTAGTGCCTTACAAAAGGAACTTATGGCGAGGGCGCTTACCTTGTGGACGAGTTACGTCGCGCACTCGACACGACACGATTTGACACGCAACGTAGAATACGTGTAGAGGCTACTTCAAATACGGGCGGATTGGCTTGTGACGCAGCAAAGTTCGCACAACTCGTCTTGCCACGCCCTTTCATTATTCCAGGAGATCCTTGTTTGGGGCTCCGTCAACTGTTTTCCTTGCTTCTTTTCCCATTTCTAGTCAACTTGGCCTACACAATTTCATTATAGACCGCTGTGAACCAAAGATTTGATCTAGGGGTGTTTCTTTGAGTAATCGTGCCAGGAGTTTGAACACGATGAATGTCTACATTGGAAACGTCATTTTGCAATGACTCATTCGCCCTAGAACAAAATGAAGCCACTTTTATACGAATTCTTGCGACTGGAACTCATTTGTGATGTAGAAACATTTTCGCATTCACTTTCTTGTTTTTCTTCATTCATGTGGGGGAGGTTTCGAGTACATTTTCAACCCTTGATACAGTGGCTTGCTCCGCTGACAGCTAAAGCACCATTATTATTACCTCTATTACATAGCACGACTTCCCTTTGCACTCTACGCGCCAGCTCGAAATATGCGTAGCACGCCCCGCTTCTATGAGTGTGACCAACCCTGCTTTCTCGCTATTACTGGTTTCATCTGCGCGACACAAACCATGAGCTATGTGGACCATTCGTTGGAATAAGGGCCCTACGGGTTAGAGAAATATTGTTTTTGGAAAGTCGTGCCTGTAGCGCATTCCAAATTACGCCAAGTAATTCCTATCTTGCATTTCCCTTTGGCTTCACACACTAGCTGCCTGATCTTGATTCGCATCATCTCCTGATTTATCAGGTACTCTCTCACCCGACAGTGAATTTCGGTCAACTCAAGATTAACCGAATTCAGTAATGTCACACGAAATCAATTGAATCACTTACTCTTCATTGCACTGATTTTTGACGACTTTTTAATTATTTTCTTTTTCTCCTCAATCAATGTTTACAAAAACTAGGTTCCGCGTAGTCATTGTGAGCTGATGCTTCTCGATGGGTAAGAGATCAACAAGAATTTCAACCCACATCGTCAATTAGAATTTTCAGCATGAGTTTCCTGAATGTCCTTCCCTATAAGGGTCGCAGTAATTCGGCATGCACCACTTTTCAGCACTCTAATTGGATGTGTTTTGCTAGTTCGTCGCGAGTTTCCGCGGAAAGTCTCGCCTCATTGCACGTCCCGTTAGCTGTTTCATCGAGCACTCTACTGCATTGATTCGCTTTGTGCTAACAGATTTGTACTCAGTAGTCTGAGGAAATTTTCTCGAAATATATGCCATAGCAATTATTTTAAGTATGAAATAGTGTGTTGGAAAAAGTTCCAAATCTTTCAAGTAGCGACGGGAAATCTTATGCGTCTAGTGTTTCTCGTCCATAGAGTTTTGGCGCTAATCCAACACCTATGGAGGATTGTGGAGTTGAGTTAGAGATCGCGTCAAACATCTTCTTCCTGTTGAATTCGAGACTGAGCCTTGCTAGATTAGAGAATCCAGAGTGCTTCTAGCTGTTTTCGTTTTGCCCGAAGTTCCTGCCCCCTCCTAGGCTAACTCCGTGTATGCGATAGACGACATATATATGTTCTGCCTCTTTGATCAATCCATTGGCAGAATGCCGTAAGTGAAAAAAGGAAAGTACGGAGTTGTGCAAGATTAACACGCACGGGTGGCTTGCCTATTCGGATGCCGCCCTCATATTCGTTCTCGCTAAACTTCTATAATAGTCTGTAATTGTTCATCTACTCTCTCGGTTTTCACGCGGTCCTCGCACGTGACTGGATTTCACCTAGAATGGTAGGACACTGACGAGTCTGCCTCACAAAGCCTATTGTACATTTGATATCGTGTCTAGAATGATAATTGGTCCAGGCAACTGAACCTCTCATAGCATTAGTAAAAGTTTGATTGTGACAAGCCTGGAACTTTTCAGGGGTTGAGACTCTGAGAAACTCTTCAATCTCAAGGAACTTACAGTTTTTCGCGCTCATTGAATTTGTTTTTCTTTCGCTCTGCTCGAGTAGTCCATGCTTGGGCAAATTGGGATCTCATCCTACGTAGGAGTCGAAGGCGTGGAGTACACCTGTGGGAGCTACTGAGGTGTTTTATACCCCTTCTGTAGAAAAATACTCGAGGGATCAGCCATTTCTGACAGGAATTCAAGTCCAGATGGCCGTTTTTTTCTCAAAAAATAGCTCCGTGGCAAATTTTGGAACGATGCCCCAAGGAGAAGTCCAGATCCAAAAAATCACGGCTCTCTGTTTAAAAGACCTTGAATTTTCCCGAAATTTTTGGCGTTAAACCTGGTTGTAGTAGGGATTCTGAGGTTGTTTTTGCATTGAAGCGCAAGTTTTACACTCTCAAGAGGCACTTGTGAGCATTGGCGGCTTCACGAATGGGGCTGGCTCAGCTCGCTACTACTTCTCCTTCTTGCTCCAAGCAAATCTCTGATATAACAGATTATCTCATTTTGTATCGAATGGATACCATGTCCTTTAATTTTCAAATTTCCTAAATATTGATTATGTTTTCAACTAACCACAAGGTAATGTTCGCCTTCAGCGCCTTCAATCCTGTCACCCTAACACTAATCTAGATATTGCTTTTTCCTATAATTGGCCTTCGTAGCTGGTCCTATATCATTCGGCCAGAACCAGTTCCTAGTTTTCTGCCCTTCTTTACTTTTTCTGCCAGTCCTTTTCTTTCTTTCTGCACTCTAACTCCAATTCATTCGATCATCCATTCAACCATTCGCTTGTTCCATCGACCTTTCTGTTTGAAACTGCGCTATGTGCGCAGACGGGATTGGAGAATGACGGACGGATGGTGTGGTGGAGGAGGAGGGGCGCCCGGATAGGCGAGAAGCACGAGAGCAACAAGCCCCGAGGGAGGCGTCAGTTATGATTCACATAGTTATCTCACGCCTCGATCGTAACGCACGTCCAACCATTGACCTTCGTTCAGGCGACAACGACGACAAAAGCCCTCTGGGGATCGTCGTCGGGTCAGCACCTCACTTGGCTTTAGTTCATCGGCTATTTGTTCCATGCTTTGTGCAAGCTGCTGGCAAAAATTCTCGCTGTGCGAGGCCCCGTCAATTCCTTTTGTCTACCTTTCATTATTTTCAGCGTTGTTGCTGTTATTTTTCGCTGTTCATGGACCCATTATCTTTGAGTGTTTCATGAAATTCCAATTCTCAAAAACTTTTCCGGCCATTTCGTCCGCTCCATGCACCAATTCTTATCGACTCCCTCAAAAAGGTCAATTTTTGACAGCTCTTCGCTTGGAGCTCAAAATGATGGTGATAGAAAAACCTATTTATTCGGGAATCGGAGCCCACTGCTTCCAAAGGAACTCCAGTTCTTATTGTTGAATATACATACATACGCCTTTTATTGACTACTGGCTTAACTTGATGTATAGTACTATTATATTTTTCTCTCAATATGTCCTGGTTTCCTGGCCGAGAATAGCCAGCGGAACATGCATCTATCTATTATAGACCGGGCTACGATACCGAATTCAACACTTTTTTGTGATTCCGAGCTTTTCAACTTCCTTTGTCTCCGACGTCTAGGAGAATTCTGCACTACAGACTCAACAACACAAGTGACGATTGCTTTCGTGTAAATGTGGTTACTATTATTTCATAGTCCATGCTGATAGCTGAGAAATGATAACTGTAATCACTGGCGATTGGCAGAACACAAGTGCAAAGGGCTAATCAATTCGTCGGTGGAAAACTATCACGTTTTGTGGAGGCTGTCGTCACCTGTGTTGTGCCGTCTGTAGTGGACACGCACTCTGGCTGCCGGAGACAAACGCTACATGGAACTGGTGCATTATTATGGCGGTGACTGGAAAGTTGCGGAATGCCTTACGAATTCCGTTCTTCCGCTAGTTGGGCAAGACAGGAACGAACGCTCTTTGTGTTGCTTTCTCAAAAAAAAAAAAAACCTACGCCCGTCGCTCTGTCACCGAATTTTTTTCCACTGCCACTTCTGTCAGACACTCCCCGCAATTCGTTTCAATTAATGAATGGTAAGTAGTGCGAGGACAATATCTTGAAATACAAAGCCGATAGCGTATACACTGTTTCCGAGAATCAGATGCTCGTCGAGTGCAGACTACACAACACAAGTGACGACGACCTCCACACAATGAAAATGCTTTCTGTAAATGAAATGAGAGCCTGTTGCAGTTGTATTCGATGAGTTGTCACTGATCACGACTAGCATTCACCCAGCTATCAATTTCACTATGAACCACTAGTTATCGATTTACTTGGAGGCCGTCGCCGTCACTTGTGTTATATGGTCTGCACTCGGCGCGCTTCGGTTTTCGGAAGCAGGATACCTTCTCAATTCCAGGAAAAATTAATTATTTGTATTTCGAATGACAGGAAGGCACAGCGTAAGCTAAATAGGCATTGAAATATTATCTGATTTCGAATGGAAGTTGAATACGTAGTAACTCACAAATCGGCCTACTATGTGCTTGCTTTCGTCTTTATGGGGTTTTTGAATGCAGAGTCTAGACTACGTCTCATTTTATCCTTGGTGTTAGGCGCCAATGCCTCGTTTCTCTAATGCTTCTATAAGCGGTGTCCATCTACGCGAGTTTTTCAATCGGCAATCTATCTATTCTGACCGGGCATTCCATCCGTTTGTGTATGTGCTCATCACCTTCAAGTATTTCTTTTTGGGAGAGGTTTGCTTAAATTATAATTCTCCTAAACCGCTTGTAATGTGCATTATCTCGCACAACTTCGAGCTTCTCTTTGAAGCGTTCTTATCAGGTTATTCATTTGTATCAGAACTCCACTCTAGCTCCATTGCACTGTAACTCCAAGTGCCGATAGAGCGTCTCTAATTAGATGATCTTGTTTATTTTCTTTTTTTCATATTTCTTCGAGATTTTTCCATGACCCTACTATCGAGATTTGAATTATTTCTCTTGTTTTCCTAAAACAACAATTGAAAATTGTTATACATCATCTAAATGATGAAGGTTATTTCCTGAATTCTCTGAGAGTTCGACGAGATCGTTTTGTTATGCCATTTTCTGGCAGCTCTTTCGACTGATATGAGCGATTAGAACTCCTTCCCCCTACTGTGGCTTTAAGGTAACAAGTCGGGAAGGTTAGCCGCTTATTGGCCTGAAAGGGCTATTTTACCATTAAGCCTCGCGCTCACGCCTTAGATCAGTCGAAGCCGGGCATGTTAACAAACGGCTGATGGTGACGCCTAGGACTGAGCTCAGGAAGGAGAGAAGAAAATGCTACGCCAGTTTTGAAGCTAAAGGTTGTCACGGTCCCGTTCCCGGTCAGGATCTCTTTCTCTCGGCTTAAGGCTGATTCAAAGGCTTTTCAGTGTAAGTGGCGTCACTCACTTTAATACCCACCCCACGCCCCCCCCCCCCCCCCCTCAACCCATGCGCTCCTTAGGGATCTGCATCCACCACGCATCAGGTCAGGGTTCCTAGTCACCCTTTTTCTTTAGCAGCGTATTTTACAAGTCAAAGTCCGACAAATATGTATTTGATAGCAAATAGTATTTGTAAAGCCTGGACTGATGCTTGATGGGAAGGCCTGCTGACAAGTTCCACGAAAATTAGCTAACAATGGCAATTGCCTATTATTTTCCAGTCGATTGAGAACAATTGAGCACTTGTGAAGCTTGCAAATACAAAGTTTTCGTATTGATTTGCAATGTTAGTTGTTTTAGGTGTCCTCCAAATTGGATTTTATAAATGGAATTTATCAAATATTCTTCTATGGACAAGTCTGTACTCTATTTAATTAGTTCTAAAGTCGCTGTAAGGGATAGTGCATGGGGTATCGACTTGTTGCGGATGAAGGGCTTATGGTTAGTGAGAATTTTTTTCCTGGTACATTTTAGAATATTTGGATGAAAACTCTATACAAATCAAGACTAGAATTACCGCTTACTCACCTGAACTCTCAACTTTGGTCAACCCACTTTGGTACGGCGTCCTTACATCCATTAATGGCAGAACGGGTTACACACTAATACATGTGTAGGAGCCCACTATGTTGTGCCATACCTTGTCTATTTCTATAGGGGTCGGAGAGGGGTAGCTCACAAGGGTTTGCTAGAAGTTTTAGGGAGTTTGGAGAGCTCACCTCCAACGAATATAGAGATTTCCACGGCTCCAGATGTCACATTGTTCGTTTGGAAGGTTCGTGCTTCGAGTTTTGCCAATTTCCTAATTTTTGCGACCTTTTGAGGAGGTACCATCCACGCTACTTTTGTCCACCGTCAGTGATTTCGATATTGCCACTGAGCCTGTCATTCCTTGACAAACTTCCATCTAAAACTGCCGTCGAGCGGGTAGGTGGGGTATGAAATTTCCCTTCCAAAGAATGAACCCGTTCTTTTCATCCCCTTCAACTCCCAGCACCACCGCAAATACAACCCCCCGTTGGGAATTGCTAGTTTCCGGTTAACCTTGCTTGCATCCTGATAGACAAAAACTGCACAGCCGCAAAAAAGGGGTTGGGTGATTGGATATTGTGATATGGTATAAGCGAGGTGATTTTCCAAAACACTATACCTGATCCTAAGGGCTATATATCGGAATATGTCACTTATCGTTCGCCCAGTCCAAAATGTCAGACGCTGCCTGAGTCTTTATCCTCCACTCCTTTGGGAATCTGACCACATCCACCCAAGAGCTAACTCGAACAATGGTTGCACTTTTCCAAGATGGGCCACATATTCAAGTAAATGCCTCTTTGAACAGAAATTTTTTCACGAGTTGAAGTAATAGTACAAAGGCGCGACGAATTTCACACTTACTCTGTATCGTCGTGAAATTCTGATGCTCTTCCCTTTTTGCGGTACTTAGTGGCGGATGATATGGCTAACCTATGTTGAAGCTCGGTTGGAAGTGTTGTAGTGGCAAGTGGCGCCCACCATGCGCACGGTCCGAGTCTGGGATCGTGCGTCGTCCGACAACCAAGCCTTCCATCCCTCCGGGGTCGGTTAATTGGTACCAGACTTGTCTGGGAGGATAAAAACACTGACTTGTACATCGGCTGGCCCCCGCAAGTCATTGTATAGGCCACATCGCATTCAAATGCCACTGCGAATGTACAAATGGAAGTAGAATGCGTGCCGCATCCCAAAAAGGGATTGATCAACGGCAAATGCTTTATCCTTTCCATATGAAACTCGTCATATCACATTTTTTCTATGAGATTTTTCGAAACTCATCAAATAGTTTATCGTCTCGAACGGAAAATGCGGAGCAGTTCCTTAACCCATAACGGACGGCGTGCGCCACCGTGTGGTGCACGCGCGAGAGGCGGTAAAAAAGCCAGCCGGCACACAGGCTCGCTCGCAGAAAACGCTGCCGTCTGCTTTGAGGTTAA
>MU883506.1:0-10007 GCA_036418205.1 Ostertagia ostertagi | reverse complement strand
TATGAAGATTCTTTTCAGGAAAGAAAACTTTCCAAATTCCATTTGAAACACGGCAGCCACCGGTGGATACCATTGTCCCAAGTGAGATCTTTGTCAGCCACCGGTGGCTGCCATTGTCACGAATGGGTTAAAACCTTACCGTTCTGGCTATGATGTTGGTATAGATCTATTTTTGACCAGTGCGTTTCGAGCACCCAAGGGCTTGCGATTGCTCGTCTTGATGTGGGCATATGTTCAAGACCAACGCTCGTTCCTCACAGGAGCTTGTTTGAAGGAGCTACTGAAGTCCCTTCCTGCAACAAACAGATAGTTTTCCAGTGTTGTCGGTGTGGTTGCTAAACATCCCCGATATAAAGGCCCTCGTGTGTGTTCCAATTTATATTGATTTCATTTTTCTATGCTGGTCTTCGTCTAAATAAACTATGTTGGAGTCGGAGTTATCAACACAGCCGGAAGCAACAGTAGAAAAAGTCCTCGCACAGAGCAGGCATAGCACGTTTTGCATCGATATCTTACATTTGGTCTCGACAAGCGTTGCGGCTTGCACTTCTCACTCTTGCCTCTAACAATCCAGAAAATTTTGGGAAGCAGGCCTATGCAACAATCATGAGTGGTGAAACTTTTGTTGTTCCGAAATATACATATTTTCAAATCAAAAATGCATCGATTTCTTGCATGGACATGTTTTCTTTTGATTTATTCTATTCGGGTACAATCTCAATTCTAATTTTTTTAAATAAAAATAGACGGCTTGTGATAGATTTTTCCTTCTCAAAGCTTCTGTCATATCTTTTAACACATTCACGACGACGCCCCTTTTCCACTTTTCGGTCGCGTGGGACGGACGCGATTTTGTGGGCGCCGCCGCCTCACCACATAACCGCAGATTTTGTTTTGTAAATGAACAAAAACATGAATGTCACAAAATAATTTCTGCAATGTCCAATGCGTAAAGATTATCACTTCATTATATAAAGCAGAAGTTTGGTGTGTCGGTTTGTTTGTGTGTATGTATGTACGTGTCTGTCCGTCCGCAAAATGAAGTGAGTGATAAGGCAAATGGCTGGTTGTGATAACACTCCAACGGCTACATAAATATCTAGTTAGCACACTTCGGTCATTCCACAAGGTGCTGAAGTGGCAGCTGGAGGGCAATGGAGGGAGGAGGGAGGATAAGACGAGGAGGAGGAACGCCACCCACATAGGGAGGAAGTTCCGGCAGTTGCCGGGGGACCAATCTGGTCCAAACATATAACAGTAGGATTTCGATCAGAACGACAAATAGTGGTTACGAAAAGAGAGCATTCATTCACTTTCCCCGTGAAGGAATTTAAAAGCATTTTTACACTCGATTACGAGGTTTGCTCACCTATCTGTCCATTCCTAGCCGCCTGACAGATTGACAGCCCATATGGCTGCCATCGTGCCAGACTGCATTTTTTGCCCGCCATACGGGCGCCATGCGAGTGCAATGCTTGAAAACCAACATAAAGAACCTACACAGAAAAAAACCACTTCTGACACTCTTGTACGTCGACTGATATGTGGAGTGTCGAATTTCGTGAACCATGGCAGGAATTATTCTTTTGGAATGTCTATTTACTATCCTTCTATTTTATAAAGCGCTAACTTTGTGTGTCGGTTTGTGTGTCTGTATGTGTATGTATGTGTGTCCGTCCGCAAAATGAAGTGAGTGAGAAGGAAGCTCATGGGATAAACAAACCGCTAACAAATCGGGTAGCTTACAGGATTTGAGATATCAATGTTTTGTAGCAGGATAGTTGTGATAACACTCTTAGGGCTATATAAACACCTGCTTAGCACACTTCCGTTCATTCCACATGGTGCTGCAGTGGCAGCTGGAGGGCAGTGGAGAGAGGAAGGGAGGATGAGGAAGGGAAGCGAAAAATCTACCGTCATATCATGATTGTGTCCCTTCTACTGTATGAAACACCATTGTGTTGCATACGCGTCACTTCCAGGAGGTGTTGGTGTCACAGGAGGAAGGGACCATAGCGGAGGATAGAAAGCTTGCGCAGGAAAGGAAGGTCCCGGCGGTTGACGGGGGACTAATCTGGTTATATCATACCGAATGCAATCTTGTTTTTCTCCTTGCGAAAAAAAGATCGAATTGTGCTCTCCGCAATGCTCATAACATAGCTATCAGTTGTCCAACAGTGATGCGGGGGTCCACTCTTCAAACAATCATCTATCGGCTCAGACAGCATTTTTGGCCATTAGAAAAAACCCTTTGGCAATCACCTCTTACTAACAAAATCAATTGAACTAACATACGTATATGCAACTTAAAATGAAGTTTGGAAGCGCGGAATCGTTGAACGCCTTTTCTACCCTGCGTCGATTTCAATATCTCCAGCTCGACGCAGAAGCGAAATTGCTGGAACGTGAGCGTGAGGGGAGATCCTGTGTAAAGCCGAAGCTCGATAGCCCAATGGTCGCATTCTCGGCGTGTCGTATTTTGCTACATGCGGCTGAGCTCATTTGAGAACCAATTCCTTTGCACTCTTCTGGCCACAGACCTTGCTGTTCCCGGTGCATCACGTCGGTGTGCTGAGTAGGCAGTGGTGCTTTGTTGGATTCTCCGTCTCGCTGTGATCGCTCGCTTTGTGATGACCCCGAGTCCACTAGTTTGCGTGGTCTGGCGCTGGTCCTCACCCTGTGGAAGTTCTGCTTAGGCAAATGGTTTAGAGATTCATCGCAGCCGTTAAGAAATTTGTTTCCTCTTGTCTGAAAGGATCCATTTTTGTCGAGAATGGCATAGCGTTCCGAATCGTGGCCGATTTTTTCAAGTAGAACGAACTAAAATGAGACTCCCGATTGCGATCCTGTGCTGCAGCTTCAGTTCATCCGGTACCCGCCTTTGCTCACTTCCTACCCTTCCGGTACCGTTCGGCGCTTATACGATTCTTGATATGGTTGCTCGTGATTATGCTGCTCGTAGCGCACTTGAATAATCTATCAGGATTTCCAGAAAATCATCTTCAACGATTGCCATACCATGGATTGGAAATCTACATGTTGCACGCATAGCTTTGGTACCCGGATTGGAAATCTACATGTTGCACGCATAGCTTTGGTACCCGGCTCTGCTTTGGAAAAGTCATGTTTTCCTACGTATTGTACTTCCTATAAATGGATCAGTGTAAAGTGAGCCGGGATGTCTTCGAAACCCTGTGTTTCTGCGCTAGTGAGATCGTCCATCAAATGCTGAGGACGATCTTAATCAGTGGCTGTACGCATTAGAGTATACATTTCATTTCAAAAGGATCTTCAACCTATCAACTTTCACTGATCAGCAGAAATCTGTTATCGCGATAGTGATACGATACTTTGAGAAGATCTAAGGTGAGTAGTTTCAAATCGAACCCGGTGTCGAGCAAAGAGGCTGGTTTGTGAAGCATGCTCTGTGAGCAAGGTGAGTCAACTGCTGCATTTGAGACACTGAACGAGAGTTGATGGGTACGATCTTGTTCTATGGGAACCGATTATATGACGTGCGTTTAACACAAACCATCCAGCTGAGCTGGATACAGTCTGCTGTGTGTACAAACATAATATTACGGTTTGGAATGAGCCATCCTTATCTTGTTATGATCGTGTGCTCCGCCATGCGTTATGAGCACTAAATCTAACTATACAACTTTAGCAATAACTACACGACAACTTTTGATCGTCAGGCAATGTCTTTATTTCTTAGATAAAAAGCCGACAATCAAAACAGAAATAAAATGTGAAGATGTAGAATCAGAAGATGCGCCAGTGACCGAAAGCAAGCAAGAAAACAGTGTTCTGACTACACAAATAAAGTCCGACGTAGAAGACTGTAAACCAGAAGTAGTACCAGAAACGTTGCCAGCAGCATCAGCTCAAACTACTCAAATTCCACTTGCTACAACGACCGAAGGCAATAAGGACATACTCGGAGGAATGCAGGTTTGAGTTCTCTGCTTTTATAAGTGTAAGTGGTACAACATACAGTTAAGAATATAGGAGTTCCTTTGCTGAAATTAACAAAAAAGAAAATAGGGGTCATAATTCTATCACATGGCTGCCAGTTGCTCACACGGTTATCAGAATGAATACCTGGAGCAACGTATGGCTCCTGTTGATACAGAAAAAAGTATGCATTGACCAATTAATAGCAGACTCGCGACGTTTTTTGCATTGACTTGGAATTTTTTTTTCTGTTCTGATAATAGCTCCTCATGAGCTTGACCGACAAACCCCATTGGATTGGCATTGTTTTAGCTTACTCACCCTCACTTCATATGGAGCCAGCAATGCACCGCCGCGGAGGCAGGGAGTTCCATAACCTTCGCTAATCGTGCCTTTGAAGGAAGCGATTACGATAAAGAGGGAGCCCATCGGGGAAGCACCGCACGAATCAGTTACTTGGTTGCCAGGGAAGCGAGATGTGGCGCTCTCACAACCTAAGGTGCGCTGGTTGCTGAGCAGGACTTCGAAAGCGCTCCCCCAAAAGCGATCCGCCCACTAGTTTACTTGTTGATTTGGACGAGCTGCGTGGCCAGCAGCGGCGCAAATTAGCATCTCGATTAAAGCGTTGATTTTGGATATGGTGCCATCAAAGGCATTATGGTGAACTCGTTCATACGCCCAATTTCTGAGCTGTTACCTGTTTATGAGTGAGAACAACGGCCAGGAAAGGAGGTCCCTTTTTGCGTTTCCTTGACGGAATTTTCTGCTTTTTTAGCTACCGGCGTACCATTAAGCACCACCACATCCACACTGAATCCTTCTTGAATTTGTCGTAAGCGCTGCCTTCAAGGGATTTTGTAATGTCGCTATGATTATGGTTTCATTTTTGTTTCGCGGGAGCATTCGATTCCGAGCATCCACATCTTCTGATCTTACCTCGTTATGCGCTTGCAGGGAGGCACCCTATCCAAGAGTTAATAAGCCATAAACTCGTCCAATAACAACAGCTTCTTATATGATCAACCATGAATTATCATAATCGCCGCCTTTATAATATGTAGTACCATACTCATAACAAACAAGGCGTGAAGGCGCCTAAGCATGAATGGTAAGCAAGGGCTTGATGGCTATCAAGTGAGAAAATATCTGCGAACTTTTGTGAAGTTTTATTCTTCAATCAAACACACCGGCATAAATCCAATACGTACCACACCTTTAAACACCCTTTGTTTCGTGCATTTTCGTCGTATTTCACACGAAATGGGGGTGAAGGATTTGAGCTCTAGCCTAGAATTACATAAGAGAGACCATCATGAACCAAAGGTGAAAAGTCCAAACAAAACTAGAGCTCAACTACCTGTTAATTCTCTTGAATGTGGCGCCACCAACCATGCGACATCCCAATATTGAAAAATTGGAGTGACGGGCCACGGATCGTGGTCAAACACCTTCATCTTTTGATAGATTGATTGATTTGTGTAGAACAATTGGAGCTCTTTGAAATTCACTTCTGCGTGTTGCTGGACTAGTCTTCTTGATCACACATGTATATAGTACTAAAAAGCGTATTGCAGGGTTATCAGCCAACTGCCAATACTACCTTTGGCACACTCGGATTGCTTCCTCAAACGATTCCTCCCCTTGTAGCGACTCCTACATTATTTCGTTATGATAATGGCGGCTTTCTTCCTCACGCAATATCTCGGATGGTTCCGAACCAACCGTTCTTCTGCGAGCAACCTACGTTTACGGGTGGTTGCTTCACTGCAGCAGATATCCTGAACACCGCATCAACTCCGATATTCCTGCGGCAATTCCAGCCCGCATTCCAGACTAGAAGAAGAGCGCAGGTGTTCTCATATTACTAAATATAATCGTTTATCAATCGCTTCACTGCTTCAATTAAGGCTGTGAACTGTCATGAAAATTCACAGTGTGTCAACTGTAGAACAACAAACACCTCTTTGTGGAGACGCAATGAACAAGGAGAAGTTGAGTGCAAGTAAGGGAAAGAACGAGCAACGTATATTACCTTCATAGTTTGTACATGCAATTTATGTAGCTTTGCTAAAATGAGGCGTTCTCGTAAAATTTTCACATGCTTGCATTATTTGTACTCAGAAAGGGACTACAGTATGGAACACCTACACGTTAAAGGCATGCTCCGCGATCAGGCGGGCTCGCCTGTTCCATCCAGGGGGTAGTAGGCAGGTGGACAAGTGTTGATGTCGGGCCCCT
This sequence comes from Ostertagia ostertagi, assembly GCA_036418205.1. Taxonomy (NCBI): domain Eukaryota; kingdom Metazoa; phylum Nematoda; class Chromadorea; order Rhabditida; family Trichostrongylidae; genus Ostertagia; species Ostertagia ostertagi. Next base: position 3,812 of record MU883506.1, on the reverse strand, counting down.
TTTGCGGCTTGAAAAGTACGCGACAAAGGCGCAAGGAGCTCGTCCAACCCGCAACTCACACCTTCGTCCGCAAGCCCCACCCTTCGCTGTCGGTTCGCCTCTTCTCTATCCCAAGGTGGAATGTGGCTGAAATAGGGGAGGTCTCTGTACGGGGCGTAATCGGTGGTTTCGTTTGCTTTCCTTCTCTTTTACAGACCACCTCCCACCTATAGCTTCATAACTGAACGCTTTTCCACACCTATTTTATCCCGAATCTTGCCTTTAATCATTCAATATTTCTTGATAGCAGCGCTAATCGCTTCGACCCACAAAACAGCCTCCGCAGCGTTACAAAGCTTGCGTGTAAGTGAGACGCAGGAGAAAGCAGAAAAGCGAAAAAAACAGAGATTGCTGGAGGGGCTCTCCAAAACATTCTGCAAAGCACACTGACTCATGTATTTCGCACTTTTACCTTAATATTACCAGTTGGCGCCGCACGCATTGCGCGCGCAACACAGATCTGCGGCGAATTTTGATGGTGCGACGAAAATTTTCAAATTTGGCTTGATACACCACGAATATCTGAATTCTCAGCTAAATTCTATCCGCTCCATCATCGACGGCTTTCAACCTCTTTTTCTTCGTCAACCATTATCCTCTTTTTCCCGGTCTCCGGACTGCTTCCGGACAATAAATCTCGTGGCAAACTCCGCCTACTTCGGTGCGTGCTCCGCCCACCAATAGCATTTGACCTCCTTTCCTTCGCCGACCTCTACTCCCTTTTTCCCAGCCTCCTGGACTTCTTGGAGCCGAGTTATGAATTTTCGTCGCAAACTCCGCCCACTTTGGTCAAGCCCCGCCCACCGATGACAGCTGGCCTCCACTCCTCCACCCACCTCCATCCACCTTTTTCCCGCCTCCGGGACTTCTTGGAGCCGAATTACAATTTCGGCGCAAACTCCGCCCACATTAGCGCACGCTCCACCCAACCGTAGCAGTTAACTTCTCTTTCTTTGCTGACCTATATCCACTTTTTTCCCGTTCTCCAGGACTTCTTGGAACCAAGTTATGAATTTTCCTGGGTAACTCCGCCCACCTAGGACTTGCTCCGCCCACCAATAATATTCTAGCTCTACTACTTCAACCACCCCCATGCACCTTTTTCCCGGTCTCCCGGGCTTCTTGGAATCGAGTTATGAATTTTCGTGATAACTCCGCCCACTTTGAACATGCTCCGCCCACTAATGGTATTTAAGCTCCACTCCTCCACCCACCTCTACCCACCTTTTCCCAGCCTCCGGGACTTCTTGGAGCCGAGTTATGAATTTTCGTCGCAAACTCCGCCCACTTTGGTCAAGCCCCGCCCACCAATGACATTGGCCTCCACTCCTCCACCCACCTCTATCCACCTTTTTCCGGCCTCCGGGACTTCTTGGAGCCGAGTTATGAATTTTCGTCGCAAACTCCGCCCACTTTGGTCAAGCCCGCCCACCATTGACAGCTGGCCTCCACTCCTCCACCCACCTCCATCCACCTTTTCCCGGCCTCCGGGACTTCTTGGAGCCGAGTTATGAATTTTCGTCGCAAACTCCGCCCACTTTTTTCCCGTGTTTGCGCACTTCCTTTTGGCTGTACATTTCGAACTGAAGGGCGCGGAGATTTTGTCGCAGTGGATCATTGTTTCACAATGGAAAAATGGTGGATATGGCAAGGGCATCGATTGTGGGTAAGAAAATCCTACTGTACATATCTAATCAGCTAAGTGTGTCTGTTGGTGTGTGTGTCTTTGTGTGTGTTTGAACGGAAATTCATAGCGCGGGTCACAGCAACAGTAGCGCCATAGTTCTTACTTATGATATAGGGGTGATAGCGACGCAAATGATGAAGGAAAGAAACTGATAACGGTTGATAAGAGCTGATAAGTGATGCTAGAAAACAACTGTCGCCAATTTCGTTTCGTCTTTGATATTGGCACCAGAGCATCCATGCTTACATGTGTTATGAGGCTGAGACGGGAGATTGCCGGTGGGCGATTGGAAGTGATTGCAACTGATAAGGGCTGATAAGGCGCGTCAGAACGCAAAACCATCAATCCGTTACGCAGCTTGCGTCGACACTAGAGCGTTCATACTGACAATTGTTATGTGGGGTTGGACGGGACCTGTGAATAATATACGCCATAGGTCAAGAAGCCAAGCAACAAAGTGTAGGCGGAATGCTAAGATATCAAAGGGGGTATAACCAAACATTAACTTGTCTAGTGAAAACATTCATTACGGCCTATTACTGGATCAATAGTATACGAATAGAGAGGTTATCCGTTGAAGATTACGCAATGAAAAACGCCTGCTTCGAGACTAATTCACAATTTCTGTTCGCCGATAACAGTGCAATTCGAACAGTGAAGAAACAAGTTTGACATCGAGAGTGTAGGCTGATGTTAGGCCCTCAAAGCACCCATACCCTTACAACAGTAAGAAGTGAGGGAAGGAGTACCTCAGTCATTAGAATTGATATGCCATAAGTTTCCCTATTTCATGGAATCCATTATGTGGTGCGCGCAGTAGTGCGCACCAGCGGATACGAAAATAAAATCTCTTAGCACAGAGGAGAAGATTGAATAATTTATTCTCTGTATTACACGGAAAATCCTCTGTGAATTCAGAACCATATAAAACGAGCCCCGTTCATAATAGTTTTTCAGTGCATGTAATTTGTACTACCGCAAGAACAAACGCCCAAGGCCTCTCTCGTTATGCAAAGAGACGATCTCAAAACGCAACAGAAAACCCGTTGTTGATCGTCAGACGAGTTCTTAAAGCTTAATGTAGTGTAGGATGTCTTTGTTGATTCATTTGGGTAAATGAGACACATGATTTCAGTTGTATTCATAGCGTTTTTGCCTCCCCAAATTGAAAGGTTAAGGTTTTGCTTCGTAATAAAACATTTGTGCTTCTCCTTTGAATTCCATTCACAACTTTTGTACTTATCAACACTTCTCAATTACGGACGTTGCACACCACCGGAATTGCAAGAGGCCGACACTGCATGCTCAAGAACGAGGGCCAGCACACACACTCAAATCGTTTTGAAAAATTTTGTAACCTCCCGCTGTCAACCACAGTGACCAGGACTGTGAGGTTGAAGTATTATTCCTTAATCACTTGAAGCAATAACCTGAGATCGAATCAGTGAGGTAACAGCGATTGATAATGGCGAGGAGAGGACGTGTCTCGACATGTTTACGATATTACGCGATACTCGTGGGCCACTCTAACCCTCTTATATTATTAAATTCTTTAACAGGATGTCCTCTGGGGCTGTTGCGTTAGTGGACTCTTTTTTTGATTTTGTTTTATTTTTTGCTACCCCTCTAATTTACATAGTCTACATTGTACCAACACATACAAGATACAAGTAGCAGCTCTCTATCCCTTCTACTTTACCAGTTTCGCTCCGCTCGCTATCGCGCGCATATCAAAGCAGGCTTTAGTGGAACTGAGCACAGCCGAGCTCTTGTACATGTATTAGGCAATCATGCATCATGTACGTGTATTAGGCAATTCATTGCATTCTGTCATAGCTTTTGATTGATGTGATTAACCAAAGGTTTCTATAGTGCTGGTGATAGAGCAGTCATTTCCCCTATCTCTTCAATACCATAAACATCTGTCATTTTCGGAAACTGACATTTTCTAGCGGCCGAATAAGCTTTGGATAACTAACACAACTACTTGGACTGCTTACTGTTAGCCATTAGCGTAAACAAGCTACCATGGTTCGGATGCTGGGAAGGTTGAGCGGTTGAATTAACTTCTGGTGGCGATGATATT
>MU883504.1:0-15603 GCA_036418205.1 Ostertagia ostertagi | reverse complement strand
AAGGATGACTCGAGTGAATAGCTTGTAGATTACAGACAGCAGGCAGATTGGGCGATAGTTGCCAATGTCGTCCAAGTCTCCCTTCTTGTACAGCAACACGGTTCTGCTGGTTTTCCACGGAGTGTGTACTCAGATAATGCTAGGGCATCAAGACAGGAGTGCTGCGGCCGAAATTCAAACTCCGGCGCTTGGCAGCATATGCTGCAACCCCGCCCCAGAACTGTGATTGGTCTATTTGGGGTGGGGGCGGGACGAGGGCGGGTCGTCGGACATCTGCCTCGGACCTGCTGGGCTCCGTGAGAGCAGTAGCTACTGACCTCTCCTGCAGCTGGAAGCGTCAACCAATAGGAGACGAGCCGCTCATCTCCAATTGGTTGGCTCCACCCTCCTGCCGTAGTGAGGTTGGCGGCACTACTGACAATTGTACGGAAGTCTGTCGTACTGCTGATAATCGTGCCGGGACCAATGAGGGTCCCTCCGCGATTTCTACCGCGGGACACTCGATTGGCGGGAACAATTAATTTGCTGTGACGTCACAGCTTTCGCAAGTACTGCCGTGCGCTGCCTTAACTGCTGCCTTGGTACTCTCGTCCCCATCACTGCCAGATGCCGCTGCCCGGCTGTCCTGCCAAAGAATGGTTAGCAGGAAATACGGCCAGAGGCTGTAGTGGCAGTGCCCCACAGCGGGCAATGGCTGGGTCCCGGAACGAATGCTACAGTATGCAGCATTTCGAAATGCACGTGACAGCCGGTATTGATCGCAGTCGGCTGAGCGCAGGGGCGCTTCTTCGTCACTCCCCCCCTCCTTCATGGTTTTTTTGTTTTTATTTTTATCATTGATGATTTTGCTGATTTCGGGTACTCTCATCCATCCCCCACAGTTCGATGATTCGATGATTTTGCTGATTTCGGGTACTCTCATCCATCCCCCAGAGTTTGATGATTTGATGATTTTGCTGATTTCGGGTACTCTCATCCATCCCCCACAACTCTACGATTCGATGATTTTGCTGATTTCGGGTACTCTCATCCATCCCCCACAACTCTACGATTCGATGATTTTGCTGATTTCGGGTACTCTCATCCATCCCCCAGAGTTTGATGATTCGATGATTTTGCTGATTTCGGGTACTCTCATCCATCCCCCAGAGTTTGATGATTTGATGATTTTGCTGATTTCGGGTACTCTCATCCATCCCCCACTACTCTACGATTCGATGATTTTGCTGATTTCGGGTACTCTCATCCATCCCCCAGAGTTTGATGATTTGATGATTTTGCTGATTTCGGGTACTCTCATCCATCCCCCAGACGATTTGATGATTTTGCTGATTTCGGGTACTCTCATCCATCCCCCACTACTCTACGATTCGATGATTTTGCTGATTTCGGGTACTCTCATCCATCCCCCACAACTCTACGATTCGATGATTTTGCTGATTTCGGGTACTCTCATCCATCCCCCAGAGTTTGATGATTTGATGATTTTGCTGACTTCGGGTACTCTCTTTCATCCCCGCAGTTTGATGATTTGATGATTTTGCGATTTATGGATAATAGATACCAATATTCATTCTGACTTCTATGAACTAATATTCATTCTGGCTTCCACAGGAGGATTGTCAAACGTTCAACGTGAGTTTTTTCCAACAAGTTTTTAGTTTTATAGAACACTGAGAAATCTCGTATGCTATTGCAGTAGCGTAATAGATTGCACAAGAGATCTCTCTTAATAAGAGATTTCTCTATATGCTGTATGCAGGGCAATTAATCGGATTTGCTATGGATTTAATTTCCAACCACCGTGAAATTGAATGCTGCATTGTCGAACTCGTTACTGGGCTGGCTGTCTCCCCATTTTTAACGTTCGCAACCTGAGATGAGCAGATGTTCTAGGAAGTATTTGAACCCCGTGAAAAGTTGGCCACACACCTCGGGACTCTTTCCACTCTGCTTAGCTTGAGAAAATCCTCATTTACTTGATATGACTCGTAACTTTGTTCCACTCCTAAATACATTATTTTTTTAAGGCTGAGGCATGGTCAAGGGGGAGGCTTTCAATTTGAGTGCGTGATCTCGTTTTCATGCATTGAAAAATACGAAACTGTAGTCATGAACACTGTATTAGAAAGAATGAGCGCCTGTAAGGGTGGCATACCAGCGTCCCCAAAGGACTGAGTTCAAGTATGTAGAACCCAAAATTAACGTACGCTTACACCATGTTTGCAGCAGCACGGCAGCAGTTCGGCAATGCTAGCACGGGGTGTGCGGCAGGCAGTAGTGCTGCCATGAGAAGGTCACATCGAAATTAATTCTAAGTCCGGAAATGCTTTCAGTGTTTCAAGGTTTCTTGTCTAAACTGACGTTTGCACACTGCTATATCTGTCTCATTCATTCATAATCGATGTCTATTCCAACTCTTGTACACTTACGATTGCTGTTGAGTTGGTGCTTTGATCGTTGCTTGCCCTATGAACAGAAGATAATGAAGAGTCTTCGTTGAACCATGACATCGATCATGCCCCTCACTTCGTCTTGAATAGCCTTCACTTCTTCTTCATCTTCGGCTCGTAAAGGATGATGGGGAAGCTGTCATTCCACGACGAATTTTTCATTTTTGGGGAATAGATTGTAACACAGAATGTCGGGTCCTGTGGTGGATATAGTGATAAGGAACGACAAGGCGGCTGCCCTCGAAGCGCTTCGGAATCTGTGGAGCTACCGACTGTTGGAGGTAGATGTCAGATTATTATTCCGCCTCGTAGTAAAGTTTAATACGTCAAGCAATTGTAGACGTTACATCTCGAAAGCTGCGATCTTACCGATCAAGACCTCGAATGCATCCATCCAGGCACCACTTGCGTCAGATATGTTTGCCTTCGTAATAACCAGCTGGTTCACCCTTGGCCGACCCTAGCGAAAATGTTCCCAGCTCTCGATTGCCTGGACTGCAGAGAGAACAGGTGCCCCTCTTGATGTTATTGTAACTTTTATCTCTTCTGCCTTAGCGGTCCTCTTCAGGTTGTTGACAATGGATCTGAATGCCATGAAAACATCACGGTTTGCTTGTATGGAGCACTTATTTTTGAGCCGGCCTGTGTCACTGTACGCATTTTGGAGACTATCACATTGAAATTGTTTACCTGAATCCAACAACAAATCCTTGTTCAGGTGTGCGGCCGAGGTTCAGGAAGTATTCCCGAGACTCACTAATATTTACTATTCTTCTCCTAACTTTCCCTTCATAACCGCTAACTCTGAGGGGAAGTGGGGATCGAGTCCGTCTGTTTTCCACAGCAACTCTCCCAGAAAATGGCTTCGCACGATTGCCTAGCTTGTGTTTGGATAAATAAACATTTTTCAACTTCTGATTCGTTGCTGTATGGGTTTCGTGACCGCAATTACTCCATAGTCCAACTGTGATGTCAGTGACGTCTGTTAAAGAAATCACGATTGACTAGCTAGGTTAGGTATAGGTGTTTTTTATGGGCCGAAAGCGAACCTTTGACTCCGCTTCTTGTTCACGTGACGTCGACGAAGAGCTATCGCAGCCGTCAGTGAAGATGCCGAGACCGTTAAGAAGAAGTCAATCATTGAGAGCGAGGGGTGGTGAGCCTGTTATCATCTCCCGTAGAATCACTTGTCTAGCTGTGATCAATACTGACCTGATCCATAACGTCGATATTCAGCAGGAGTGGTGGAATTAGCCTATCAGCTCGCTGAGCTCAATGCTGAACAAGCTCCGGATCAGGATACGGAAGTCGGCGAAGATCCTATGGTGGTTGAATTAGAGAGACCCGGGGCTGAACACCCAGAAGAAGTTGAAGAAGCTGCTGACGAAGTCCAAGAAGAAATATGTGGTCGATGTCCAGGGCGAGGCAAGGATTCCTAATCCGCATCCGAGTGAGTGAAACACTTTTGCTGTGTACGTCAGCCTGTTATCATGGTATTTCTTAAAAGTATTAATGTTTTCAGCGTTCCAACAGCAGGTTATCTATGGTGCCGCTTTTAAAGTTGCATTTCGGGGTAAGCGAAAAAATGGCAAGTTTTTTGGACGATTATTTGGCTTTGCTTGGTGCACCAGTTCCTGAGCCGGTCAGTCAACTTTCTTTTTGTTGCTTTCAGGGTTTTAGAACGAAGTGTGATTAAACACATTGACGACAACATGTCATACGAATAGTTATCGTTTAGTCGATTTACTTAGTCTCGTAGGTTGTTAGGAGGTTCCAACACTGGGTCTACTAATTGCTATTAACGAACTCTTGAATAAGTAGTGCTAATTTCTTAAGAATCGGTTCATTATATGAAACCAGAATTTCGGTGTGTCAGTTTCTTGTGTCTCACGTCTTGTCCATCCATGGTGGGGAGGCCAGAAGAGGGGAACGGGGAAAGGGAATGGGCATGAGGGGAGAAAGAGAGAGGGGGTTCACTGCTTTCAAGATTACGGTTCGATCTTGTGTCGAGGTAGTATTGCAACGTGATAGCACCGCAACGCTGTATGAGCATTTATAGACTCAACACTGTTTCCCAGCTGCAGCGGCAGCTGGGGAACAGTGTTGAGAGAGAAGGAGGATGATGTGAGGAGGAGGGAGGCCAAGTCTGCAGAGGGGGAAGCGAGGGTGTGTCGATCCGGGGTACTGGTCAAGAAATGCCGGGGAACACTAACAAATGGTTGTCGTCAATGTGTTTATCCGATCGGATTTCCGTTTTATTTTCATTTTCATGAATTGCGTTTTTTGATAGATTTTTTTGTTTGACTTTTCGCCTTTTTTTGTTGCTCATTCTGTTGCACTAACATTAAATAGATCAACGCAAACAAAAAAAAACAATATGAATACAACACACTCTCAACAGTGATAAAAATAATGCTTTAGTGTAACCCGTTGGAGCATTGGCGCCTTAGCGATACTGCAGTCTAATCGCTTTTATGGTCTTTGAGAGGCTTCCCAAGTGAGAAATCTAGGAGTCGAAAACATTGCTCAACAGGAACTTGATTCCTCATCAAGTGCGATCCCTAATGCATTTTTTTGGCAGCGGGAGAACAGTTGGAAGGAGCTTCATTTCGGGAGCAGGAAAAGATCAACGCTTTTTCTACGGAGCAGGAGAACACCCAGTTTTTGCGGAAAAAGCATAGTCGCTAACGCACCAATGCTTCCTATCGGAAGTGCCTCATAATATTTTGCCTTAATTCTTGACTCACGATCTCGTATGAATTGGTATGTACTCTTATGACGTGTACTGGTTCAATCTCGAAGCTGATCCTTTTTATGTTGCGCTATGTATCTATGCATTACCTCACCTCTGCGTTAGAGCAAGATGACAGATTAAAGGAATGGTTAAAATGTTCGAATTCTACGGACGGTATATACCGCGAATTTACATTCGCCAGTTTGTAAGCAATGCCAAATGATAGTCCAAAGATTCAGTTAGGTAATATGAGTGGATCAAAATCCCCTGTGTACAGTCCAATCGCTGATGAATTGAGTGGAGCGATCGCTGGGGCATATAGCACATCTGCCGACGGTGAATCAGTGAATGGTATGTCGTAAGCAGAGCAAGTTGTACATAGAAGTGCCGGAAACTCTTACCATCCAATTTTTCCAGACTACCGTATGGATGAATGCGAGAACGTCCTCGAAGATTTGTCTAGTCCAAGTACCATGTCGAATACAGTTTCGGTGAATTCCCTCACAGGATGCTCGGCAACTCCTCCAATAGCTCCATCTCCTGCTTTATCTCAACTGTCTACAGGATCCCAAGAACTCCAAAATTGTGGAACAACTGGATTGATTACACCGCAAGGTCGTCATTTTATAGAGATTATCACAATTGATGTTGCTGAGCCGCCATTTGGTTTTGCAGACAGTGAGAACATTCATATCGTCGAGGAAGCCTCCCACTACCAGGGAACGCAGGGCGCGTTACGAGATCGAACACGAGGTCGCCCATCCTTGACGCAAGGTTTTACATAGCCCACGTTGACTGGGGGAATGTTTCGAAGCGAATTATTTGCACATTGCAGCGGTTATGCGCACACTAACTCAATCGAGTGAGGTCTCGCTGGAACAACTAGGGGAAGCATTGTCACACTTCGACACCGGTCCAGATTACAATGTCTGTTTCTTTCGTATCAATAAATGGCCCTACAAATACGCTCACTTCACGAGCTTCAGGAATTTGTCTCACATGCGGCGAGGGAGTGTCGCGTCAACGTTGGGGAAGCCAAATTGCTACAAATGGCCGTTGCGGATATACCACAGTCATCTGATTCCGTCGTTCGTTCTCTCGCGGCCGTACTTGCTAGACAGGCAGATGCAATTGTAGGAATAGCAGCAATAGTTAGTTATCCTGTTACCGACATTCAGTAACTCAGAAAATCCTTCCTTGGTCCTTATCTTGTCCCATATTGCAGATTGACTCCTTGTTGGTCTACACAAAACAGTTACATGATCGCTGTTTGAGCTTAGAGACCGTCACTTCGAGAAATACCCAGCCAAAGTTGCCGGCGGGGACTTCCCTGCACGCGAAGAACTTGACTAAGCAGTGGGTAGTGCGCGAGTCGTACCCATTTAAGGTATATTTGCATATTTGTAGAGTAGTTTTTGTGCTGCATACTATAAAATAGTAGTGTCCTCATTTCATACAACAAATTTGAAATGTCTTGATGGAGAATTCGCGACGCACGTACCGAGGGCGTCCAGAAGACCACGCAACACAGTGTATTGATTTCTTCAGGCAGTACCTACTACAGATGAGTACTATAATCGCTCAACATTGCAACAGCATTCTACCATTGCCACAACGTATAGTACCCCTACTGTTTTAGGCGTGCAATCCCGCACACGTTATTCAAGAATATACGTACCGAAAGTCTGGTAAATATCAACAAGAAGACCCAATCTCAAAGATCTCCCAACGGATGTAGCTGATTCATTGATAGGTCGGTTTCACTGAAATAAATGGAAAAATAGCATTGCCCAAAGCCTATCTTTCTTGCCAGGATGTTGTCTTGATGCCTTAAATTTATATGCCCCAGAAATGGATGTCGACGTAGAACACCTGGGTGAAAATCCTACTAGGTAAGCGGAATGTGTGCTGGAAATTGCCTTTATAACCCACATGTTTTAAGTTTCTGGCTCGCTCTTGGGAACAATGATGCGGCAAGAGCTAGAGAGCTCCAGACACGAAGGAACATGCGCATGTGTTGGGGACCTATTCTACGAGACTCACTCGCGCGAGCTATGTAGGTGTTAAACCATTCCGGCAAGCCAAAACCATTTACTGATTCCCAATTGTTTAGGGCCGACATCAGACAATACGTACTCAAACACGATCGCCTCGTGCCCCGCCCTGTAAGCCTTTGTTTCACCGTTTGCCAAATAGATCTTCATGCAAAAAAAATTAAATATTTTAGAAGAGGCCGCCTGTTGATTCCTCTCAACTTGAGCGAACACAAGCATCAAGTGACTGAATACGGTATAGGGCTTGGAGTCCTGCATACAACTAACGATTTTTAGCTCATTCATATCGCATATTAATCACTCAGCATGTATTCGCGCCATCTCACTTATTTTGATTATCGGTTCTCACGTCTTAGAAGTAAAGACACATGTTTCGCTGGTCCGTTTTTCTGGATTAAACAGTTCCTCTTCTCCGAATCGCTGGACTAGCTTTGAGCCGCGTTTTCACATATAGATTTTGAACGCACGTCCCGTTGCCACTCGATTTCTCTTTGCGCAATTCCACCGTCTTCTGGCTGCATCCATTTCGTGATATCCCTCAAAACTGGCACTGCACAGGAGCACGGATCACTCCCCGAAATAGTAGTTTATAGTGCTTAGACTTCACTAACAAATTCACCATGCGTCACCGGATTTTTCCTCGTTATGAAGCATATCTTTCCTTTGGCTACTGGGAACAAGTGCGCTGGATACAGTTGTTTTCGGAACACGGATTCATAGTGCAAACATACTGGATGCACTTCAAGGCTATCTATCTAGAACTTCACGGTGCTCCCTATTTCGACTGGTTTTGTTCCCAGACACTTTTATGGTCGACAGTGAAGCCTTAGAAACATCACCCTCAGTGAAAAGAGAGGAAACTGGCTCGTGTTTCAATATGGAAACTGGAAGATAACTTGGGAAGATAACTTGGGCTTGAGTATCAACAACAATAGTTGCTCTTGATTCGACTACTTTTCCAAATGAAAAACGGACCATGCGATGATTACCTGTATTTCGAAAATTTAACATGCTTCACACATACATACAATGTTTTAAAATTTGATCTCTTCTTCACTAACAATACTCATCGATCTATTGATGTGATGTATTATGTTTGCTTTGTATGTTGCGATGTTTTTGTTGTAAGTACCCGATATATGCCCAAAAATTTGCTCTGGAAACCGGTAGGTATAAGCATGTACATGCAAGCTGGTCCACTCCTCCCACACCCTCGAATTTCTCACAGTTACTCAGGAAAAAACACTTAGTTTGTCCGAGCAATCTAAGTGTAGATGGCGAACGCCTTCTGCGGAAACTTTTGGACGGAGTGACGAACGTTTCTGAAACTTTCTGAACCGAGCTCGGATTTGTGCTCAACACCCCAGATTTTCCTATGGGAGAAGTTTCTTTGGCTGAAACTCGAGCGAAATTCGAAATGTTCTGAATTCGGTCTTTTCGGCAAAACCGAGCCCAGATTCGTGCTCAGCACCCCAGATTTCCCTATGGTAGAAGTTTCTATGGCTGAAACTTGAACAAAACCAACTTCTTATTTGAAATACGCAATATTTGAAACTTTCGTGCAAAACCGAGTTCACCACTGTGATCAGCACCCTTGAAAACCCCCCTAGCCAAGTTTCCAGAGAAAATTAATTTTTGGACCTAAATCGGGTATGATCAGATGCTCGAAGATTTGTTTCCTTTGGTGCCATTAGGATAAACGTGCATGTTTTACCGTTGTTTGGCAGTAGTTGGCTTACAGTAGTTTGGCAGTAGTTGTTTTACCGTAGTTTGGCAGTAGTACTGCGGATTCTGGAGGGGCCTAAGGGGGGCCTGGATATGCAGTATTATGGCAGTAGTTGGGCCTCGCTAGATTAGCAGTAGTACTGCGGATCCTGGAGGGGCCTAAGGGGTGCCTAGGCCTTCTGAGAAGTGCGGTAGTGCTGTTCGCAGCAGAGGTCAGTAGCATAGGTTTCCAGCACCACAGCAGGACATCTGGGGTCTGATATACTGCCGACTTTCCATAGCAGGACATCTGCGGTATCTATGTGCTGCAGGCTTGGCCGGATATTCTGCGAGATCTCCGCCCATTTTTGCTTTAGCAATTGGCTTCTTTGAGCCTTGTAAATCCCATGGTGCTGCCAAGGTGCTGCGGCTCTATCTGAGTAGAATAGATTACCGATCTCAAGGGATGATCTTCTAACGACGCACTAATGGTCGATTGCGTCCTGCGGCGTTACGCTCTCCCTCAGCGTTCCTATCCTCTCTATCCCTCCGTTTACCCTTTCCCGGCCTCTCCTGTCACTGCCGACGTGGCCATTCAGATCACCTGCTACGGTCAGGTAATCGCCTTCCGGAATCGTTCTTATGGCTTCGTCCAGGCTCAGGTAGAACTCGTCTTTCTCACTGTCGGGGCATCCTGTCTGCGGCGCGTACACGGAGAGTATTGTCCAGTACCCCTCTTTCGTGTCTATCCTCACAGCCATGATCCGATCGCTGATCCTGTTCACAGCGGAGACATAGTCCTTGAGCGACTCCGCTACCGCTATGGCCACACCGTTCCGCTTAGTGTCTTCTCCATTGTAGTAGAGTTTGACACCTTCCCCAATTTCCCTGGCCTTAGCGCCTTTCCATCGCGTCTCCTGAAGGCAGAGGACTTGGATATTCCTGCGCGTCATCAGGATCAGCAACCTCTCCGGGATTTCCAGTTAAGAGAATCCCCCTCACCCGGCTGTCAGTACGAGTCCTTACTTCCACTAGCCTTCTTTGGCCCGAGCGTGGGCCCCGTTCACGTGCTCGTAAAGGCTCCGTCGCGTACTGACACAGAACTCGGCGAGGGGTTCCTGCCGCGCCATCTCTCCGCGGAGGCTTGAAAAACGCCTTATTTCCCCGACTAGCTTATACACTTTGCTCATCTTCTTCCGCACTTGTAGAACATGTTTTGGGTGACTGGGGTGTTCATCAGCCGGCCTGTCAACCTGGGCCTGACGCTGGTACTAGAACCATTTTTGCAATTTTAGCAAGGCATGGTTTACAGCCTCGGCAGGGATCGAACTCGCGGTTTTTCGGAGGTGCAGACATGAGTCTAACCTCTTCACTCGGCTATCCTTGCCTCAATGCTATTCTTAGACATTATGGGAACCGAAAAACAATGCATACATTAGCGATGTAGTCATTGAAGAGTTACGACCACTTAAAATTCAATTAAAGAAGTAACTGTATTAATACGCACCAACGGCGTCACTCCAGCAGACGATGAAAAAGAGGGGAAAAAGAACCATTCCGAAAATGCTTTCCAGATTGACGCTTTCGAGTTCGAAGACCAAGTTTGTTTGAAGGTTTCTATGGTTGCATAAGCTTGAATGGAGATCCAAACAAAAATTTTTTTTTTTTTTTGGGAACGGCAACTTGTTCTAAGCCACTCCAAGAAGCCAATCAGCAAGTATAGGATTATGCAGGGCATGGCGATAAAGCTCACTTGGCGCTGACTCATCGCCCCCCACTTGACGGGAGTGCGCCACGCCATCTACTTTCACATCAGAATCCTAACAGTTGACAATTTGAACGCTAATTCCGCTCTCACTACCAATGACGGGGGGCCAGCCGATCGTAACTCAGTATTATCCTCCCGCACAAGTCTGGTACCAATCAACCGATCCCGAAGAGGTGGAAGGCTTGTTGGGCCGCACGGCGCACGACCCATGATTTGATCCAGTGCTGCGCGTGTGGTAAGGAGCGCCACTTGCGATTACGCCACCTCCACCCTCGATTACATATATGTGTGGACATGTGGTCAAATGCAGTGCACAGTACTGATTTGGGTCTGAACTGAAAGCAGAAGGACGGTAAGGCCAACCGCAATAGAAGAGATAGAGAAGAAGTGCCTGCGTCCACGCCCAAGGTGTAACATCATATTCTTATACTTCCTACGCGCTCCGGAAATGTGCGCTTAAACATCTTCCGACGGCGACTGGCTCGATTGAGCGGAAAAACCCGAACGCGACTGACAAGCCATCGTAGAGAACGAATCATGAAGGCTTACCCCTGCTATTGAGTGCTCAATCCTAGGCGAACGATCGGAACAGCTGGAAAATTCACCGTGAACAAGTCGGCCAAAAAAGGCCCTGGCAAATGCGATGTGTAATAAACAAGAAGTGTTTCTGATGCTCTGGTTCTGCCTCTTTGCTCAAAATTCCGTGAAAAATTGATTGGGAGGTGGTGCGGGGTTCCGCAAAAGGAGAACTGGACTGGCGTTTTTCACACAGTAAATGATGCAACCGACGGTGGACTCTCCTTGTTAAGGTTTTCTAGAGACAAGAGCAACCCAATCCAACAACATGATTACGTTTTGGGATGCGCCACAGATTCCACTTTCATTCAGGAGTAGTAAACACATTTGACTGGAATTTTGGATGGTGGATTGATATTGCGGCTAATCAAACAGGGGAAACCTTATTCTAGCGTTTAGTTGATACGAGCCTAACACACAGAGGGGACAAGCAAGGATTGGTTAGCCTAGGCGGGTTCTCAAGTTCGGATCAACGTTTAATAATCATAGCGAGCAGTGCTATGCCCAAACACTTATAATTGAACGCGAGCGAATATATTATCATGGGCAATGCATATGGTTTGAGGCTGAGCCCGTTATATGCATAATGGTTTAGGGAGCCTTTTTTTTTCAGATCGACACCTTTCCCAGCCAAGCCTTCAGCAACTCTGAGATCGAGTAATTGGTGATAGAGTTGCTTGGGAATATTAAAACGCTGACGCATAGGTTGGCTAGCCTCCGCGATTTGTCGCGTTGGACTAAGAGTTATGCGAAAATCCTTCCCGGAAAACGCTATCTGAATGGAAGTATCATGCGTGGTGAGAAAAACAGAGACTATTTATCCCATTGCGAATCGCCTTATTCACGATCGTTTTTCTCGATGATAAAATTACACAGGACAAGTGAGCTTATCAGTCAACAAAATATTCTCATTTATTCGGACCTCAAGAGTAATATTTCTTGACGAACCAGAATTTTTGATTCTGATAAAGCTTCATAACATTTTTCGCTTTTCTAATATCTTTCTAATCAAGTATCATAAACGTTTTTCTGGTACAATGCTTAGGATTTATCCTGTTGATTAAATAAACTATTGAATATTAAAACTATTGAATAACCCTGTTACCTTCAAACTATTTACTAAAAGGGCTGGAATGGAAGAGTGAATGGTGATTAACCCTGAACGCTTCGTGATTCACCGATGTAGCCTATCGGGAGAGCGCTCTGCAACAAGCGTACCTTGCACCCGCGGCTAGCCATGATAAAGCAGTTCTTTTTTTGAAGTAGGGTCGCTGCCCGCGCCAGTCTGAGAAGTCAGCTGTCGACGAAAGGAAATTCGTTTTTCGGGTGGTACAGGCAGATATGGCGCAAGAGTTTAGAGAATGATCTTAATGAGAAAAACGATATCGATTCTAAATATTCTGGTATCAACTAAGCTTTTCTCAGTTTGAATGCACTATCAAAATACTTGTGATGTAGTGGTGTAAGAGTAGTGTAAGAATTTACGATTTGGGGAAAAGGCACAACCCAAGTAGAAGTCTTGTGAACGCGATTCCCTTAGGCCTGTAGGCCTTGCAAAGTAAGCTGCAGCAGCTGCAATTCTTTTCATCTTTTATCAGGCTGTTGTCTGGCGCCCTCCCATCCCTTGCGCTCTCTACTCTCCTCTCCGTGCTTGGTCTCCCCATTGCCTTACACATCCTATTACAAAGGAGAATAAGCCCTCAAAGGCACACACCCTCAGGCAGAGGTCGTGTGAACGCTTCCTTCGGTCTGTAGTATGGACCCTAGAGGACAATCACAAATGTGGCGTTCCCGTGCACGGAAACCAACCGACAAGAGCGCTTGGGCCTTGCAAAGTAAGCTGCTGAAGCTGCAGATTTTTTCTCTTATCAGGCTGTTGTCTGGCGCTCTCTCATCTGTAGCGCTCTCTCGCCCCATACTCTCCTCTCCGCGCTTAGTCTCTCATTCCCTTAGCACAGCCGATTAGGAAGGTGAGTGAGCCCTTAACCTAAGCGTTTTTGACGGATTCTTTTCCTTTTTCTTTACTGCCGGCCCATTTCGCACCAATACATTCGCATTCGTGTGCAAGAGCCAATCCCTGGGGTATGCCTTTAACCTAGACGTTTTTGAGGGATTTCCTTTTTCTGTACTGTCGGGCCATTTCGCACCAATACAACACGTGATGGCGTGTGCAAGAGCACATCCCCAATTTGATACTGCTATCAAATCGCCGCGTTGTAGGCAAGGCTTAATCCATTGAGTAGTACTTTCTCTTCTATGATAGGGATGCTCCCTCTGAAAAATCTCCTGTGCAAAAGGGTTGCCAAAGAATTTCACCGTAAGCAGTGCAGGAGGTACAAGCCTATCTGGATGGGACCTGCACCTTATTGCATACGAACAATCGCTATAACTTCGTATACTTTACACAATCGGACATGATTTGATTAGTGATAGCAGTATCAATGACAATGAACGTTCAGAAGGCATGTTGCGATCGTAAATGACTTGACAACGGTGAGGAAACTCGAACAGGCTGTATCAATGGTGCCACGAATAGTTCTACATTGTAGGAGGAGTAGTCATTTCATTGCACAGCAACCATGGCTTTCCCAATCTCCTTGCAAAGATCTTCTTAGGTTATAAAATAAGAAGTAATAGGTACACAATTTCTTGCATTTCTCATCAACTCGGAGTTTCAACCCCCAGCCGAAATTGGGAACACCGTGGTCTGTTGCCAACCAAAGCTCATCTATCGCTGAAATAGACAAGAAAGCGTGATTCTCGAGTGTAAGTGACAGTCCGTCCCATTAAACCAACCGGCGCCGACGTGTGAAGCTGGAAGGCCGGTCAATATCGGGCAGGAGAGCAAGAGGCAGCGCGCCACCCGACGACATCTTCGGTCGTTCTCTGTTCGGGCCTAAAAATTGGCTTCAACTTGGAGGAAAAGTCATGTAGGCGTGAAACACGAAGGTTGGAGACTAGCCAGACTTATAGAAGTGGTTCAACACGTGATTCACACGCAGCATATGATTCATGATTCAAGTTTGAAATTTTTCTGAAATTGGAACGGTCCCTCCTTTCTATGGACAGGATCCTCACATGTAATCCTCCCTTTCCAAAAACAACAAATAGTGTCTGGCCTCACGTTCTCAACGTTGCCCACCAACTTGCCGCAAACTCCAAAGCTTGCTTACACTGCAAATACTCTGGCAGTGACGTCTCCAAAAATTTTGTGGACAGAATTTACAAAAATCAAAAACTTGCAGCTTCTTTTTTAAGAAACAACCTCCCCCTCCCTTTTTTTTCTTCAAATTGACGCTCTTTCTAAAACCCAAAGTTAGGTTGCTCCATAACATATGAAAGCGCTTTACATTTATTGCTGTAAAAACTGCTTTATTGCTGTAAAAAACAAACTTTATTGCTGTAAAAAAGTGTTGAGCGTAAAACATTATGGTGAAGTAGGACCCACAGTGGGTCCACCTGAAATAGCCAGGCCTGCGCTTACGGCTTCACTCACGAAGCTTATACAGTAGCGGTCAAAAGTTTGGAAACTTTTTTATTTTTGATCTAGCGCGGCCGATACACAACGAAATTGTCCCAAATTTAGATATTCCATACAAAATCGAGTTCAGAATACGACGGGAAGAACAATTTCAAAAACCTATAATCATATTTGAGAAATAAGATTTTTTTCAAGTAATGGCGCGTCAAAAGTTTGGAAACTTTTTGTTTCCCTATCATTATGATTCCTACTCTTCAATGTTCACTTGTTTCTGTTAATTTTAGTTAAACCATTGAGCAATGTGTAATTTCAAAATGAATTCATATGCAAAGGAAGCAGTTTTTCCATGGGAGGTCCTTTTTTAAACCCTACAATCCGGAATACGAAATTGAAACTGTTTCTTAGTAGTTCAGTCTCTACGGAAGCAATATTATCGAATGTTTCTAGCGTTATTGGAGTCGAGTAAGCATAAGAAGAATGATCATTCACAAAAAAGTATCTTCACAAGAAAGTTGGTCCTCTTCAAATACTTCGAAAGGTGGTTGGCACGTCCCGTGCCCCCGACATTCCCAAGTGAGAGACAACTTTTTCCAGTTTTCCTCTAATCATATTGAAGTCCAAGTGTAGCACAACATCGGCCGCGACCTGATGAATATTACGGATGGTATCCCAGCAAGTAGCCATTGTTGGGCTTCAAGAGCAGGATGGCCCAACTGGCTTCCGCACTCTATCGGCTAACATGAACCGGAGCCAAGAGGTGAAACTTTGTCCTCAGCGACGAATGAGATTTCTATCTTCCTAGAAATAATACAGTGGACCCTGTGAAGTGTTTT
>MU883502.1:0-12660 GCA_036418205.1 Ostertagia ostertagi | reverse complement strand
TACCTTTTCGTCTTCACCAACCCCAAATACTACCTTCTCGTTGAGAACCGCGCAACGCACAGTTGACATTGGAAGAAGGGCCTCTATTTTCAGTGTACTCGATGGCTTCTTTTCCCCTTTTTCTCCATGACCGGTCCACTTCTTGCCTCTACCTTCATTTTCTAGCGAAATAGCCCTATGAATTTGATTCCGGGGTGTTCCTGGAAGTGGCTACTTGCAAAAGGAGTACGCAATCCCTCTAAGTGAATGAATTTCATAAGTTCTACGAAGTTTCCCATTCCTTTTGTACAAGTAACTCCAGCGGTACTCTCTTGGAACTTCCTGAATACATACGGACATGCTTCTGCTGTGAGCCAAAAGGGTACAAGATCGGCAACGATTTTAAAAAAGTAACCAACCATAAAATAATAGCAGCTGAGAGTAACGATGACACCGCGTCGATGCCCACTACCATGCAGACATAACTGACGAACGATAGGGATTTGTTATAAAGACCGTCAGAGCTTTCCACAACACTGAGAGAAAGCAGGTTCCCATCTGAAACACCGTGATAAATAAACAGTTTTGATAAATTAAATAGCGACAAACTTACAGCAGATGAGGGCCAAGAAAGTGCTCATACTATAAATGAGAAGCAAAGACATTTCAAAAATCCTAGATGCTGTATAGGGAGAGATCCATGAACCGGATAGAAGATTTGTGCTGAAACATGAGTGATAGCAATGTTTCCTATCAGTTGACACTTAAAGTCACAGTTCACGATTGGATCACTGAAGTGAAGCCCCGGCTAGAGGAAGGTAGAGTGGACCGCAAATGCACAGCATGTACCGAATTTGTTGCACGAAACGCCCAGCCTGACGGACTGAGGCTCACGAATGATGGGGCTTCACTCAACACTGGGAGTTCTGTCCACAGACTGACGTCGCCGCTTGAGACCGCTTTTATTCGCATCCACGTTCTCCCTCCTCAGCGCCTAATGTCTTTTATTTCGCGCTTGCCTTCTGAACCACCTACTGCCAAGAGGAAAAAAGAACTCTTTCCTCCAGTATTCTCGTTGTTTCCCATTTCCCTCTACTATAGGTCCGATTTGTAACTCTGCTTTGGTCTTTATGCGAAAGAACCATACCTTTTCAAACGTGGGTGTGCCTTTAAGTACATAGGGCGTGCATGAGTTTTCGGATAGGTAATTTAATTAACCTGTATAAAAACCTCGTCATTCCGTCATGGCCCCTCAAGACCACCCGGTGATTGGTATGGATGGGGCATAGGTCCGGACATGCACAACACAGGAATTATGCGAAGCAACCCCCCTCCCCCCAAATGGGTGGAGTATGCGCCGACCAGGTACCAGGCAAGAGGCCCGTCACGCGGCAAGGACGCAGAGTCGGCGGACGAGTCGAGCGCGTGATGTGCGATGTAAGACGTACAATGGTGCATTATATTCAAATTGAACAAATCACTAGAAATCGGTGCGATGCGCCCTTGACTGCCTTCTTATCGCCCGACGGCCTTTCTTTTATCTACCCAGGCGAAGTACATTTGCAAGGCAAATTTGCAAATCAGTCCCTGAACGACCGATGACGTAGAAATAAATAATGGTGGAATGCATGTAGAAGACTGCAATCGCAGCGAGCTGTGCGTTTTGTGACTGTGCAGTAGTCTGTCTGGCTGAACCTCGCTATCGGCCAGTTTATTCCTGACGTGATTGGCCGGCCTTGCCAAGGAACAAGATGAACGAAAAGCAATACGAAAAAATCAATAAAAATACCTGAATATGGCCATAAATAACATCAAAGTTGGATTGACGATCCTAAAAGAAGGGACTGCATGAGATTATTGCAGAATTGAGGCGCTCTAAACGACTTTGATTGAAATGGCTATAGACAAAGCGGCTCTATGTATTGAAGGCGACTACCTACCTAATAAAAAGAAGTTTGCTGGAATTCGGCGGTCTGTGTAAGAAGCATAACGCCACAGTGCCCCCGTCATCAGCTTCAATTTGCCGGAATCTCGAGCTAACCGAAGGGGGCGAATGAGTCTGCAATGGAAAAGGTCTATCATGAGCAAGTGTGAAGCTCATGAAACGCATGGGTCGTGATTGGATGGCCGAGGAACCCACCCCCTCCCCTTGTGGATACTGTCTCTGAATCTCCAACAACAACGGTGATCACACACTCTTGACTCGAAGCAGTGCAGTAATGACTCGCCCACCCTAGTAGTGAGCCTGGCGAAGGCTATGACTGCAGCAGATGAGGCGGCCGACATAGGGCGTAAAATCAGCTGGGGATGGGTGCAGTATCAACTGCTGGCATGGAGCCAACAGTGACTGATGTACTCAGGAAACTCCTTCCTTCCCAAGCCATGCTCCTTCGCGACTGTTGAAAAGGATGATTTATTTTTGCTTCTGTCGATGGTTTCTTCCCTTTTTCTTCACTGGCGTTCCTTTTTCACAATTTTTGCGCTCAACTGAAGCGCAAAAATACCCCCAACTCGATCCCGACCTGCTCCTTTACTTAAAAGGAACCATAGAAGCGAGGAACGAAATTTCCTATAAAGGATCAGAAAATAACTGAACTCACCTTGAACGTCTCAACTAAACGACACGCTTGAGCATTTGTCCGTTCATGAGCATTCTTTGTTTCGTAGCTTAATGTGGCCAGCGATACTGTAAAACTCGAAGTATAGCCGACTTATTACGGGAAAACGGAAAACCAATGTTTTCTGCTTATCAATTCTTGAAGGCAGTTAGTACAATCAAGAGGGAGACGTTCGTTCTCCTTCTAGGTCAGGTCAGCAGAGCTGCACAATTATTGAAGCCTGAAGTTAGTCCAGGCTTCAGCCCAGGCTGAGGCTTATGATTACTCACTGGCTTATGATAAAGGCTATGGTTAGGCTTAGCTTAGTCCCAGGCTTATTGCGAGCAAATCAAAGGTATCCTTTTCTGAGGTGACCTGACTTCAGAAGAAGAACTGCAACGCATCCCAATCAAGTGGGTCTGCACCACGCACGAGCTTACATACCCACGGAAACGGTAGCCGGTGGCAAAAGGGGATGTTGGAGCGCTTCTGCGGCAAGCGCTGCCTTATTTACAGCGCTTGAACTCCGAAACTTAAATAGTACGCCTTCTACGAAACCACTCCCCCCAAGCGCGGTCATTGAAGTTTGTGATACCGTTAGCACAATTTTCTCAGATTACAAACGCACTTTGCATTAAATGACAGTGTCAGGTATTCTGACGGGACGTAAATTATATGCCCTTGCCCAAACAATTACTTCTAAGCTGAGAACTGTTCAAAATCAAAGGAAAAAGTGAGGGCTCCATTTTGTGGGCATTGACGGATTTTTCTGGTTTCTTGCTACCTTTAACCAATAATATCTCTATTCTCACATATCTGATCAACCTTAGCCTTGTTGTACTTAATGCCTTCAATCTCAAGCAGGAAAAATATGATTATCAGATGTGCTGGAAACTTACGATAGTACATAGTTGGATTCTCGTTTTCTGGACATGGAAAAGCAATGTCGCGAAAATAAGTTTTTAGATTTTTTACACGTCCTGAAAGAAAGCATTTGAAATATCTATCAACAATAATCACTTTAGATTTCTTTGGACACTTGCATTACATGCTACTCGGAGTCAATTCAAATTTGACTCCAAATTGAGCTTTAGCTGAAATTGTTATGTTCACGGGTCGTTAAAAACACTTGGCAAGAATTAGTGGATTACCCCACCATCAGAAAATGAGAACGCATCTGGCTCAATTACCAACCGACAATTATTTATGGCACTTGAGAGGTCAGGTCATCCGTTTAGACTTGATGAATAATATATAGTCAATAGTTATGCATATATATTTATTACATGATGAGACGGACTCATGTGGTGTTACAAGTAAAACGCAACCAACGACAAAAAAAGGAACAAGACCTTGCAACAATAAAAATAGTGGCAAATTATGAAGCAAGAGATGATAAAGAAAAGAAGGCAATAACTTACGGGACCAAATACTTATCGATGGAGTGCTTGAAAGCCCTGACATTAATCGGAAATGCTTTGCGCTTGTTGAGTTTAAAATAATCTCTGCCAGCTCTTAGAGGAAAGAAGTGATATCTAACACTATGCTTAGCACGTGGGAGAGAACATTTCATAGGATCACCCCTGGTGATAGCGGGCCTAAGCCAGCATACCAAGTTGATCTGGGCTGAGACCGCATGAACCATGTAAAATTTTATGGAATAATATAAGATCATGTTTCCTTCTCCTGTAGGAGAGGGTGTGTAGGCCGAAATTTTTGTTCCTCCCATGCAAAGGCCCTCAGGCCGAGAATGCTGGCTGGATACCACCATCATACAGGAAACCCTGAGTCCCAGTACAATCGGTGAGGATCATCATTTTCGCGTAAAGAAATTTTGCCACTCTTTGCAGTGTGTGAGAAATTAGTCTTCACACGTGGGAATGGCGACTGAATTTACATTTTACATGTGTTGGTTTTCTTCTTCACTAGCGCCCATTCGCCACTCTTCATATGAATTTCACATAGGAACCCATTCCGAAATAATTATGGCGACGGGAACGCTGTGCTTTTTAAATCCGAGCCGCTTCGAGTTTTTAATGCCTTTCGTGGTGCTGCGATTTGTTTTCAACTGGCTCACATGGAAGGTTTCAAGATAATCAAGCATAATATTTCTTACCTGAATAAAGTACTGCTCCGTGAAACAAGATAGTAACACTAGAAATCAATTGACAGAGATCAGACCGAGGGTTGCCGATAGATACAAGCACAATACGGTTGTGTTCAGTTGCATAATTTTGTAAACAATACATCAATTGATAACAGAGATCGGCTCTTCAAAGGTTGTCACAGAGACGTCGACGATTTACAAACACTGCCAAAAAGTCAAGGGAAAACTTTGACTAATCGTGTCAGAAGAACTATCGTTGGAAGCAATGTTGGGCTGAATTTTTTGTTAATTAGATTATTCGTGGTTTCATACGGTGTTTTTTTTAACATACGGTCACATGTCCAATCACGCTGCGTCCAATGAAAGACGGCGGTTCGTTAGAAGGTGATCGGGTCCTGAATAGTATACTTCATGCAAGGCTGTAAGTAATGCGAGGTAACCAGCTGGACAAAATGGAGACCGTCCAAAAAGACCTGCCAGGAAGATCAAACTTGAAGGCACCGTGCATGTAAAAGCGTTCCTCAATTTGACCTCAAACCCGCACCTTAAAGGCAAGCTCCGGGATAAAACTGGTGATAAGAGCGCTTCGTAGTGATGACTGAGCTGCGGAACGACCTGAAAGTGGAAAGGAAAGCAAGAGAAATCTTTGGGAACGCTGAAATTAAGGCCTTAACCTTCAAAAGGTCGGATGTGGTACGATGGCGAGGCAGGGCGGTCAAGAAGACAAAACACGCGAGAGATCACGCCGTTCGAGAGAGCACGCCGATATCGAGGTGGGTGGGAAGCGTTGCAACGGGGTCGATGGTTGCAGGCCCGTAAGGATTAGCGCCCTAACCGCGCAATTTTTGCGACGAAGCTGGAGTGATCTAGGTAGGTACGGACCTTACAATTTCCCTCGCGGTATCCTTCCCACAAGTCGGGCTAATCCCGGGGTTTGCCTTTAAGCTCAGTGTTCTCTTAGTATGATAAAGAATTCAGCGTTGATTTTAATAAGAAATCCGAAAGTCTACACAGGCTATAAGTAATTTGAATTTGGCTGGCTCAGCCCCTATTATCACAGGGTTCTAGGAGGTGTGGCTTTTCAGCAGCTACTTCTTCTCGAGAATTCTTTTCGTGGCCTCCAACTTCGTACTTCGTCTTTTATGATACCACTTGATGCGTCCATACAAGAAAAAGGAAGCAACAAATTTCCGTGCACGGTGCCTTTGAGAACCTCCTATGCAGTTGACAATGGACGAAATTACGATGAACAAAGTTCGCGCCTAGGGGTAAGACAAACAGACGACAAAGAGGTGAAGTATATTCCTGGATGAATGCATGCTTGCCTCAACTTCAATTTGCAATGAAGCGAAGATCGTTTTGAGAACCAGGCTTTTTGACCAGTAGAAGATTTGGCTAGACATCATATTTAGCCGGGACTAGAACCTCTACATAGTAGCTTTGCAGACATCTCATGGCCTTCAAAAAGGAGGCGAAGGACATGTTAGTCCCCCTCGTTGCTTCACCTTTCCAAGAAATTCCTGTTGCACTATTCTGTTTCTATTCCTTATTTGGAGACGATTATAAAGAAGCTGCTCACCTGGGTCTTTGACGAGTGCGTTAGCAATGAGAGCTCGCCTCTGAGCACTTTTGGACAAATCCTGAAGCTTTTCATGTCCATATCCCAGCAAGTCAAACTGCCGCAACAACATGTGTACCTAAAAATCTGAATTGTTGTTGGACACGAAATCACTAACATAAGTTGATTTCTTACCCTCTTATCAATTTCTTTCGACGGCAGAGAATTGCCAAAAGTTAATGCGGCCGTGTAATAGAGAAATGAGCGCACTGTCATGAAGCCTGGACACCAATGACGTCCAGATAGAGAGGCACATAGCTTTTGAAATCGTTCACCTTTCAAACTATAATTAAATGCGGATACAGAAAAATGGAAAGATGGCGAAACAGGGTAGCTGGGCGATATCGAAACCCTGCAGTCACACTCCGACGTCTGACAAGCTTTTCCTTGTGACGCCTAATCGTGCAGTCCATAATTTTTGATGGTAAGGACCCCGAAAGTATTTACAATGGCTGGTGAACTATATATTTTATGGCCAAAAGTGCAGAAGTGCAGTTCTCTTGGCAAGTCGGATGCGTGGCGCATCCTGGAAAGCACTGATAATTGCCGAGGGTTTTTCATGTTTCATGTCACATTCCGCTCCATAGTACCCTCCTCGATTCTGAGCTATCCGCATCTCCTGCTCTACGCCACGTAGGCAGCGCTGCTGGGTAAACAGCAAAGGTGAGCCTAACTCTTTATTACGGTCACGACGTCACGACAGGTGCTGCTCTAGTACATTGATGGCTAGCGTCGCGAGCTTACAATTAGACCTGCGTCAACTCGGCGCTTTGTGGCGTCACTGGCGAGGGATCTGCGACGATAGGATATAATCAGGAAAAGACTGCGTGGGATGCACTTGAATGCGAGGAAAGTGGTCCTGTAATAATTGACGTGATGAAATGACCCACCAAAAGAAGTTGTGAAATACAACTATCATGGATTTTCCCACTCGATCAAAGAACCAATCAAGTTTCGAGCTAGTTACTTCAAGATACCTTTGAAGTTATTACAATGACAGGGAGGACCACTATCCTGATTAAGAATTTGAAAAAAAAAACCGAGCAGAACAACATGAACGATGGGTGAGGATGATTAATCTCCCCCCCCCCTGCCAACCGATATTGGATCGTGTGCTGAGTCATCGCCCGTGCTGGTCGACTCTTTGTGCTGGTCAACTCCGTCGCCGGGTCATTCGTCCCGGCCTACCCGTCGTCAATTGTGTCTCAGCGACTGTCATCGCCGATCTCGTCCGGAGTCTTAACGTGAGTCCGATGGAAATGGGGCGTGCCGGAGACAATCCTAATTAACTCGAGTTGACCGATATTTCTGGTTTGTGTGTAATGATGCTTGTTCTAGATTTGGTGCTCAAATTGCTAATATTGGTTTAGTAGTGGTAACGAAGTCCTTTTGGGTGGACAGAGAAACTCGTTTTGATTGGACGTTGTTTCCATTATTTTGGAAAAAAATATTGCTTGTCCCGTGACGGGTTTCCGCCGATTTTGACTCTAGAACCCAAAAGCGCATATCTCAGTTCAAACGATGCGCCTTTGCTCGAAATAAAAACTGATTACAATTTCCATACTTTTGCCTATAGAGAAAAAGTTTGATTGATCCACTATTTTGGAAGTGCTTAGAGTTCTGTGATTTAAAACTCGACAAAGGTCGTTCATTCCACCACAGTTGTTCCAGAGCGCTAAATCTCTTGATAAGTAGACATTTCTAAGTGTCAAAGGAACGCGATAGTTGCAAGCAATGGCTCTCGAACCAATGCTCAGTAGATGATCGCAACCTTGCTCCTGCACATTCTCCGTAGCAAGTTTTGAGGGAAACATGAACACAGTGCAAAGGAGGGCAGGCTATTGAGTAGTCCTAAAACTCCTAAAGAGAAATTGGAAAGGAAGTACAGTATTAGCAGTTTCTCAAAAGTGACCCAGAAATAAAGCACCCAAAAGTGAGGTATAAAAACAGCGGGAACTTTCCGGACAACCCAGTATCTTGGGAGTGTGCGATAGTCGACATTCAAGCACTTGACGCTTTATTTAGTCGTATATCCTAACATTTATCCCTGCTCGTCCATTTCTAATGCCGTTAGATTTCTGAAAATTTGCCGATGTAATTTGTGAATTTATGCTTTACTTGATCTCAAATGCAGGTAATCGCTATGGAATCATCCGGTCTGTCGTGTGAGTGATTGTTGAATGGGTACGACTGTAGAAAAGTGTCACTCAAAAGAGAAAATTGTGGTAAGTTGAAGTGAAAATTTTGGTCTGTTTGTATGTGTTTTTAGTAAGTTCTTATTATTAAATCTGCATTCGTGTATACGTAGTATAACAAAAAACTAAGTGATTCGTAAAGTTGTTCGTATCTGTACTCGCCTGCGCGACGTCGCCATTTGACCGTGCCTGCTGAATTGACTTCTTATTGATTAGTCAATTTCCTTGCTCGCTTGTTCTGCAATGGATTCTGTTCTCATACAAAGTTGCCTTTCAACTTACTGTTTTTCAAATTGGTAATTGAAAATGATGTCTAGGTCGTTCGTTATTTGCAGGAGAATTTTGACCTTGCATGTTAGCAAAATTATTCTGGTAGAACACGTTCATGTCCTTTATATAATTATTTCGCACCTAATTTTCAAAAAGCGAGAGAGCTATTCGGGTGGCAGACCATGCACCAAATGACCACCTTCACAAAATGTTGGTTAATATGTTCTGCCTAATTTAAATGATTAGTTTGTTGCACTGTTGTATCTTATATCATTGTCGCTTTAACTTACAACTGCTCATTTTACCAGAGGAATCACTTAGCATTCCTACTAACTCTACTATTACTGGAGGCCACTGTCATTTGTTGTGTTTGGTCTCACCTGACGATCTTTCTCTAGCGTTCGTGTAAGGAATATTTAACGTGACTTATTGACTCACTGCGAAAATTTACAATCCTTTCACTAACTAACGTATTTCAATTATTGTTCGATGGAGTTTATGACGTCTGCAACGAACACCAGAACTTTGTCCATTCAGGATACAGGAAGTTGATAAGTTTTAGTAATAAACAATCTACATTCAAGTCTGAGGTTCAGTCCTTCGTTTTTGTTTTATTCTTGTTTGTATTGCTTCCTGTCTATTTCTTTTTTGAGGGGGGGGCGCTTTTCCGCGCCCGGCCCCTCCATCATGTCTGACAACTTGCTCTTGCAGACGCCAGCTCCTTTTGAATGCAACAAATGAATAAATGTATTAACATTAAGATAGATTCCTTAGGTGTTGCATCGCTCTCGTCCTTCTTTCGCTCACTTTTAGACTTTTGGGCAGCCGCTCATTGTTAGCTGATTTTATCAGCGGCCTTCCTATTTCTTCGAATTTAATGGCGCATTCCCGTACAGCTCAGGGGGGGCCAAAAAAAAAAAGACATTTTGCCTATGTCGGACTTCGGCCTTTTTTCTTCGCAGAGATTGCCGTCGTTGACGGGAGTTCCTCAGCAGAGTATTCCCTAAGTGTCCCTCTATAAGTGAACGCAGGCCCTCCTTCACTGCCCTCACCGTCTTCAGAATATGACGTCATCTGTCACCGTCGTCAGGCTCAAGGAGGTCTACCGTAAGAGCTTCAGCCTGAAGCTCTTACGCAATTTCGTGAATCGATTTAATGTTGGATAGTTTTCTAGAGGCGTTAGCTCCCACTATACAAATCCCCTCGAAACGAGCTTTCCAGTAAAGGTCGTTATGGTACACGATCCTTCGAAGACCCCATTGAGCTCGACCAGTGCACCATGTTTCCAGGGCAAATTCTTCTGTTGCCGTCCACGTGGGTGGCCAACATGAAGATTTTCTTATAGAATGAAATGTGCTCTTCAATATTAAGTTGGGAACACTCGGTCTCAATTGAGCAAAGTGTGCTTAAATCTGAAAGTGGAGACAAAATGTCTTTTTTTTATTGGCCCCTCCTGTATATCGGCCGGATTGGAACGAGTTCCACCCTATCAAATGCAAACTACTGAAATTTTCAATTCTCACAGATTCTTTCCAGTTCCTTGAGCCTATCAATATTCATCGTACCCCCTTCGTTTTGCTTCGTTACGACTCGAAACTGACTAATTTTCCTAAAACTACATGAGGTGAATTCTACTCCCAAAATGAGTGGCTACGTCACAACACGATCAATCTTCATCAGAGAAGTACACTCATTTCTCCTTGAGAATTGACACTACGCACATCAGAATCCGAGAAAATATTCAGCGCTGAAATTCGAATGTTGTGAGCAATAGCTTTAGACCAGCAGAGCTCTCATACCGCTGAAATGTTGATTAGTACGGGGCCATAACCGATTGCATCACAGACAATCATTTGACTCTGGATGGCGAAACGTTTGCGTGGAATTGGAATATCTGTAACTTCCGGCCTCGCCTCTAAGCATACAACGCCACCATATTGCACCTTTGATGTCTGGTTGATTCGCATAAGGGGGATACAATCAGAATACGACAAGGGTGCCAATTAAGGCGTGAACTTCTCCAGAAATTGCCTCAAATGACACATCTCCTAGCAAACGGGTAATTTGCGGAGGTGAGAACAGGTACGAGCAGCTGAAAACGTCAAATGAACCCCTATTTATCAAATGACGTCTTCCCATAAAGTTGCAGCATGCAAAACTCACCATATCGCTCCACTGTGCATGTGAAAGTGACATTGCGAACTTCAAGAATATGCCGCTCAGATCGGCCGCAGAACATCTGCTGACAGCTGATCTATGATGAAGTCAATAAGCAGAGCTCCCGCCAGGAAAGCAAGGTCCTCCAAATGACCTGATCAGAGAGAAGATATGCTGCACTAAAAAAAGAACTGTGTGAAAACTGACAGATTACGGTACAATACATTACGGGTTGTTACACAAAATGGACGAGGGAAGTATTTGAAGTTTATGTGATATCTGTCCAAATCGATCTGGTATGCGCCAGGTATACGACTTTCTCCAAAAAAGAGAAATCTTTCTTCGAAACATGCCCAGAGAATTGGTTTGACGTTATTTATTATTTATTGTTTATTATTTATTTACTTTTGGAAACGCGAACGGAGTCCGCGCGACATACAGCAGGGAACAGAGCGTTCTTACTGCCATGAGATAGATGAAGATCCAGGTGATGCTCATATCTATTAAGAAACCCCTCAACTAGCCCATCCAGAAGAAGGAGGGTTCGGCTGGCCCAAATATGGACGCAGAGTGAGAGGAAGTGGGGGTGGCAACCTCGTTTCAATACCCATACTGTAATCTCCTCTCAACGGAACGTAAAAACTAGATGAATTGCGTATATCGCTATTGCTCTGAAAATAAGCAACAACCAAAAAATGACAATATTGATCGGTCTACCCTCTTTAATGCTGCGTGCCCTGTCATTATTTCGCATTAGTCATCTGACACCTGTCTCTGAAGAGACTCGTTTGAACTCTCAGGCAGAAGCCAGAAAAGGAAGTGTGTATTGGTGAAAAAGGCAGTGATCGATGGCCGCCAGAGGAGAAGGACAATAAGAAAGCGATCTGTTCCGTAGGAGTTGCCAAGATGAATTGAATAAGACCAGGTTGGTTGCGAGTAAATGAGGTTACACGACGGTGCGCGCAGGTGAATAGCCTGGACAAGGTCGGCTTTAATTGCGTCGCGCAGGTCAGATCCCACAATATCGTCCGCCTTATGCTTCAAATTTCATGCGCTCTATTCGTTTCTCATTTTATCACTTTACCCTCATTCCACCTCAACTTTATCCCATCTGAACTGATATCCTCCGATTCGCATTTAGTCAAACGACTCCACTTTCTTTTGTTTTCTGGGTAACTTTTATTCGATTCGCTTATTATTATTCTTACGCCGATCTCTTCCCCTCCAATAACCTGACTGTCTGAGCGCTTTCAGAGCAAAATTACTTTTCCACCTGCTCCTACAGTAGCGGTCAAAGTGTTTTTTCTGAAACGATTTTTAGTGCATTATTTTTTCTCGCTTGAGCAACGCCCTCCAAAGATTGATATACTATGTTTTCTAGTGTTTTTATATCCTCAAGTCTTAAAGAATCAGGATGTTCAAAAGAAAAAATTTCGAGGTCACCATTGATTTTTTCTGGCAAAAAAAAGAGAAGCACGGAAAACCGTTATCGGCGAACACTTTTGACCGCTGCTGTATTTAGTTCAGCGCTCGAGCGCTTTGAGGACCGCTAGCTCCTTTTTTGGAATGAGCCAAAATTGAATATTTATGAAAATACCAATTTCTTCTCTCAGTGCCATTGGTTCGTACAAGAAACAGCTGTTTAGAAAAAGTGATAGAGAAAACGATAGAATTAAGCTAGGACATTGATTGATTCCGTTCTAGTTAGGCCATGCACTCTACTTCCATTCCATTGAC
>MU883499.1:0-11396 GCA_036418205.1 Ostertagia ostertagi | reverse complement strand
TATAGGCATTCAGTGAAATCCTTTGAAAAAAAAAAACTTTGCTTACGCTACGGAATGATCCATTATTTCCATTTTTATGATTTTCCACTTTTCTTCTTATTGCTTCGTATCGTCCTCCCCTGTCCCTCCTTATTTCGATTGATATATTTCCTTTAGATTGTTTTTCTAGATCTTGCTTCTGATGAATGTGCATTTATTGGATAGAAAGTAGGGAGCTTTGAAAGTTTGAAGGGTAACGGGAGTCGCATTTGAAGCAAACCCCGGGAGTAGCACGACTTGAGGGAAGGATAACGTGAGGGGAATTGTAAGGTCCCTACTAGATCACTCAGCTTCGCCGCAAAAGTTGCGCGGTTAGGGCGCTAATCCTTACGGGCCTGCAACCATCGACCCCCGTTGCAACGCTTCCCACCCACCTCGATATCGGCGTGATCTCTCGCGTGTTTTGTCTTCTTTGACCGCCCTGCCTCGCCATCGTTCCACATCCGACCTTTTTGAAGGTTAAGGCCTTAATTTCAGCGATCCAAAGATTTCTCTAGCTTTCCTTCCACTTTCAGGCCGTCAGCTCAGTCATCACTACGAAGCGCTCTTATCACCGGTCTTATCCCTGCCTTTAGAAAATTCATTAGTATCTTTATCGTATCTTTTCATTACTATTTTATCTTGAAAGCCTTTATGGGCCGTAGGCTATCCTTTCCCCAAGCTAGCTGACCCAAAGTTTCCTTTAAATTTATTTGTTTTGAACGATATAGTTTCTTCATTTTCAGTGCATGTTTACTTTTACCTACATACATACATTAAATGTAGGCCCTTTATCAGGGCAATCCCAGTTGGGAAGACAGAGAAAATTTAAAGAGATTTTCGTCCCGTTACCCCTTGGGGAGGACAGCACACGGACCCTATCCGTCTCTGTTGTCGATCTGCCTCACTTTCTTTATGCTTGTAATTGATCTGAGCTAGTCATAACAGCGCCTGAATGCATCCATCAAATGATAAATATCTAATTAATCACTTAGTCTTCATGTAAGACCCGTGGCCGTTACCCATTTATTCAATTTTCAGGAACCGTTCCTATACCGAATATCGCACGGATTGTAGACAGCAACAGTCGGTAAAGTGGCAACTCGGGATAAATACCAGGGCGTACCTTTCAAAGTCCGTTGTTTTGTTTGTATTTTTTTTACTTTTTACGGTAATGTTTTGTTTTAGGTAACTCGCAAACCCTCTATTGTCCTCACTACTTCCGGGGAGAATCTCCTTTCGGTCGGATTTTTTCTCAATCACCGTTGATCCTCTGAATATGGACGTGAAAAAAATTCTGTCAAAGTTTAAAAAGAATTCAGGTGCGACTATTTTATTAAAATTTCAGAATTAATAGTTTACCGTTGAACCCGGTTGCGTTTGTTATGCCCTACGAGTCGATTTTTCAGCACCAAAATAATTTGTAAATAATTTGTCTACAGAATAAACTAAATAAAAAGTAAGACCTGCTGAGGAGGAGTTGAAGCCTTCTGAGCCCTAGCGTCTGAGGATAAGCAGTTGCGTAATGGCCTGGGTCTGTTGTTGCGGGGCACGCCACACACCCGTCACTCGTTGGAGTCGTGGATGCAATTGGACGCGTACTTAGAGGTGGGGGAGGAGGGAGGGGGGAGGGTGAGGCATTCGATGTGCATTTGTATTTGTTCATTCCTAGATGAATATGCAGCTATTCCCAAAGAAACTGAAAAGCTGGCTGGTCTGGGCTCAGTTAAAACTGGTAATTGTGGGATGTTGCGGCCTTGCTGGTTCTCCTCTGCTACTGAGCAACCAGCAACCAACCGAAAAGGAACTTTTTACGCATTTGAATGGACGAGTTCGAAAAACAGGACCTCTGGGATAAGTGGCACCGGGCGCAAAAGTGATATTTCGGCGGAAAGTGGGCGACGAGACTACCGAGCACCAGCAGTAATGGGGCAAAAAACGAAACTGAAGGTGATGGGAGGGTTCATTGACGGGAGTAAGAATTTGTGCTGCCGCAATAGGGCACTTCTATTCACTATGGAAAAAATATGGATTATTTAGCGGTCATTAGTTCGATTTAAGTCAGTGCATCTGCTTTACAGAGCGTGGATCACCATCTCAGTCAACATCTAGGAAAAGCGACGAGTCATTTTTTGTGGATGGTATGCTAGCATCCTTTTGAGGGCACATTCCGCGACCGAACCACTGAACCAATCCTTCCCGCAAATAAGGTTGTTGGATCCAAACCTCAGATATGTAGGGTCACTTTTGTTGATCACAACTGGTAGAAGAAGCGCTAGGGGCCAAGGACTTGCAACCAGGGTCCACCGTCACGTCTGCACTTTTTCAAAAATTTTGCGACCCCCCCCCCTTTAGGCGGTCTCAGTGCGACCCTCACCACCATGATACTTATTAGGCTCCCCCAATACGACCCCCCCCCCCCCCACCTCCCGAAAACTATCACTATCATGGTTGTTTCTGTGCATTTAATTCTGACCATGAGACCAGTCGAAACAGCCTCCCCCCCACTCCGCACACTATTCCCCAAAACGGCAGTTGAGCGGAGGGGTGGGGGGGGGGGTGACTGCTATAATGAAGCCGCAAATGCTCGAAAATCTTCCAGTTCTCCTACTCTCCTAGGACTTTCACCAAATTCGTCAAAAATCGTCTTAATGGCAATAAACGGCAGCCCCTTTTACCTACCTCCGCCCGCACTTCTCCAGAGATCATTAACCTCGCTCAACCCCAAAATGTGACCTCCCCCCTCGTTCGAATAGTGCGAACGGACGGTTGACACTGCTTGCAACATGATCACCTCAGGTAACCCGCACTGCCATCGCCGTAGTACTCCCGTCCCCGTTATGCTCTCTCTCGTCTCCGCCGATCACTCTCTTGCCTCCACTTAGAAAGTTTTCAGTGATTTCTTTTCCTTTTCCTCTTTTCTCTCATTTTTTTCTTTGGCAAATCAATGAGCACCTACTATTTTATATCTGAGCAAACCTGTACCAAGTCGATCCTTCGGGGTGAAGGCCCGATTGGCCAGGACCGAGTACAAGCCAAGGGTTGATCCAGGGACCGTCCGCATGATATGCGTCGCCAATGCCACTTCACTACTCCTGCCTTCTGTTAGAAACTTGTGGGGAGAATAGAGGAGCAGATTTCGTCATCAGGGACCGCATCCAATCTCTCCCCCAGAAGAACGCGTCCCCTCCTCTGATTCAATCCTCGTCTAGTTTTGGGGAAGGGGAGACAGGGCTGCGTCATGGGACCCGCCATCAAACGTTCAAGTTCTAGCTACCCTCCAATCTTGAAGCACTCTTTTAGCTGAGGGGCTGTTCTGACTGTCTGAGGGATAGAAAGTTGGGGGTATGGGTGGCCCTATGACGCAACCCTTTTCTGTCCCGCCCTGCCCCCCCCCCCCCAAAAACTGGGGAGGATTGAATCAGGGGTGGGGGATGCATCCCCTGGGGGGAGGATTGAATATGGCCCCATCTGTAAACCGCTTATCAATCATGGACTGACCCCATACATATTTACCCCATCAGTGTTGTCGAGGAATGTGCCCTATTATTCCCTATTAATCTTGTTGAACATTACCTCATTTAGACGAGTACGATCTGCTGTTCGACAGGCCGACCCTCTTGAACCGACTTCCACCAAGGAAGCTTTATTGTCGCAAGGAACAGGAAGACTTTTCATACTGGGATGATGACAATAGCCAGAGCACTTCATCGACTCGCTCGCTCTGCTCAAGCTCTCCTAACAGCAACACCCGGAGTGGGAAAACCGCCCAGGACGACCTTCCCCCGCTTCAGCCGCTACTCACCCAACACTTGAAGAAGAGTCCAATATTTCCTCCCAAACTCCCACAATCTAGACCAAAAAACTTCACCCACCATCTCATAAGCGAGCATCCTTGGGCACGATACGTTACTGTCCGTGAACGTCCGTCCATTCTGTCCGAGGACTGTGTCACAAGCTCTCTTCCACTTGAAGTTTATCGCCACATTCCCGATATGGGCTATTTTTCGTATGAATTCGTACAGTCGCTGTTCCCTCGTTATCACCAGCAGCCCAACTCCACTCAGCCACTTCCAATCTTCGAGCTCATGCGTCTCCAGGACGCTGTCGACTTTCGCAGGCATTCGTTGAAGATCATTGACCAGCTCCAGAATGGCACTTATGTGGCGCGTCAGAATAATTTACCAGTGACCCCTTCAGGCTCAATTGCAACAACTATTCTTCCAATTCCTTGGCACAGTACCCCAGTTCTTTATCAAGTTGTGTCTCGAGAGCAAAGTGAAACGGTCATTATTGAAGCGAAAGACTTCTTCATTTTCGGCCCCGATCGTGCCGAGCTGCAGTGCATTGTGCTCGACCAGTTTTCCACGAATATAAAGTCGTGTACGCGTGGTTTCAGCAGCCAACTGGTGTCCGTTAAGGACTTCGTCTGGGTGTATTCTGTAGAACCAACGGCGGAAGCCCTCGACAAACCGTCATCGGTTCTTGACCGGGCACGTAAACCCCGAAGTACTGCTCTCGACATGCACGTACCGTACTTCTTCCGAGCACGAGAATTCGTCTTCGTCACCCCTCCAACGGCACCTCATCGCGTCTTTGGTCTTGTATTGGAGGGTGAAGACACAAGTTTTCGCCCCTGCAAAGTCGCGTTTGAAAGTGTTCCTGATGCAGTAATTGTCTCTCCCAGAGTTCTACGGAGCTTATCACGAACTATGAAAAAGGATGACATCGTGCTTGCTGATACTCGGGTCAATGTCTCCACAGCGATTCGCTTTTCCGAGTCGCCTGCCTCGGTGGAAGATCAGCTCGCTCTGTGCAAGCTGGTCCGTCCAATCATCCCTTCCCATCCGCAAGAGGGACTGCTGCCGTTGAAGATTTTCGATATTCCTCGTGACGATAGGGACTGGATCGATGACCGAATTGGTAGATTCACAAACTACTTCAAGAATCCCCGAGAAGCCCACCACAAAATGACCTCGCTGTTCAATGTGGGCTGCTCTGCTCTGCTTGCCATCGAAGGTATGAACGACGACCAATGCACAAGGAGACTGACAGCTACAGTACCCAGCCTCACTGCTTTTCCGATTCGGTTCCACTTCACTTTGCACCTGGAGTCAGAAGTCGGCTGGACAGCGAATCGCTCTGTGTTTTTGTGGATAGTTGGTGCTGCTTCTGTTGTGCGCGTCTCCATTCTGAGAACAAAATTTGACCCTCAGAGAAGGACCCTCGACATCCAACTCGTCTCTTCAGCTCGCCTCCACCGCTCTCTCATGCAATCGGTAAATGAATTCAGTTGGAAAGAGAAGGGTACCATCTACATTGACATTTGTGTCAAGCTAGCCCGCCAGTGTGTCAATCGGACAGTGCCAGTGTACCCGATGCTCACCAAGCACAAGCTCTTCGAGAACATCACGAGAAACAGGTGTACCCGATGCTCACCAAGCACAAGCTCTTCGAGAACATCACGAGAAACAGCGAAGTGTCGAGGAGCGCAGGTGCTCGATGCGGTCTACAACAATTTGTCCTCCTATAAAATAGCTGGTTCCGACTACATGTATGCTGACCGAACAGCAAAACGAATCTCCTTGGATGGCAAGTCCCTCGAACTTGGTTTCAGATCAGGTGGCTGCTATCCGACTAGGATGTGATGATCGTCGTCCAATTGTGGCCATTCGAGGACCATTTGGCTCAGGAAAAACTCTGGTTCGCTGCTTTGATAGCCGCACGGGTTGTGCGCAAACAAAAAGGCTTTTCTATCATCACTGCCACCACAAATGGCGCAGTGGCGCAAATCACCGACACCGTTCTGAAACTCGATGAGTACAGAGACCTGTCCGTGCTGCGCTACGTGTCCGACACTTCGCTTATCGAAGGTAATCCATCGACCACTGTCGATATAAATAGCATACTCAAGCGCCTACCCGATGATTATTTATGAACAGTTGTCGCGTGAGGATTTGAGGACTTGTCGAAGTTTCAAAAAAGGGCGTGAGCTACTGGAGAAGTACTTATTCAACCCGGAAAACGGGTTACATCTGACCGCGTCTGAGCAAAAAGAGTACCGTCTGGCCGAGCAGGAGGTTTCCGCCATCACATCCAAAGTGGTCCAGCTGATGTTCAAGTTGCGGAAACCGGCTATCATATGTATGACGACGTCAGCCCTACTGAACTCTACTGACAAGGGAGGCATCTTCCATGGCCTTCTGCAGGACTGCCACACGGTCATCGGGGACAACGCTTCGCATATTCCTGAGCCGGAATTCGTGGCTATCACGAATCGCGCCTGTTCAATGCTCGTCATGTCTACATTGGTGACCCTCTCCAGCTCCAACCCCACATTCGCTGTGCTCGCCACGCTCTTCCTGCAAGACTCGGAGCACGAGGAATGATGAATCTTCTCGATGATAAACGCGTTCCCTCCCTCTCAATGGTGACCACATTCCGAGCCCATCCAGGACTAAACGAGCTTCCGAACGAACTCTTTTACGACGGCGATCTCATAGACGGGGCTGACGAGTACCAGCGTGGTTTGTTCCTGGACCATGTCCGCTGCCCAGACCCATGTTATCCGTTCGTTTTCGTTGATATTCCTGAACCAACACGCGATCCGCTCCGCACCGAACTGGAGACCAACTTCAACACCAGGGAAGCTGATGTCTGCCAATTGATTGTCACCTCCCTATTAGCCAAAGGAATTAAGCCGGAATGCCTCGGGATCGTCACATTCTACAGAGGGCAGCGTCATCTTCTCGAGCAGTTTGCCAAGAATCACTCGGTCGATCTTCTCACAGTTGGTTCTTTTCAAAATCGTGAGAAGGAGATCGTCATTCTGCTCACCACAAGGTGCGACGGTGGTGACAAAGATTTCCTGGGTGACAGCAATCGTATGAACGTCGCACTTACTCGCTGCAGCCACGGACTGTTTGTTCTTGGAAGCATGCGATTCCTAAAAACAGTAGACAACTGGAATGCGGTCATTCGATGGGCCGAGTCTCGCAAGGCAGTGGTCAGCAAGGACGCTCTAAAACGGAATTCTCGCATGATGCTCTTCAATAATCTCCAAACTTCGGTGAGTTTTTGCTCATATTTTTTTGTACCATTCTTTGTGGAGCGTACTGTTTGTGGAAACAATTCATTTTTAGAAATCATGCCCATAATAATCCGTCAAAAATCACAATACTCATCATTGATAATCATCATTCTATGGTGCTAAACACTATTTACAGGTTTGTCCTTCACAAGTTTCCGTTCTCGCTAATAAAACTTAAAGGCAGGGGTCACGATGGCCGAAGAGCGTTGCAGTC
Organism: Ostertagia ostertagi; assembly: GCA_036418205.1. Taxonomy (NCBI): domain Eukaryota; kingdom Metazoa; phylum Nematoda; class Chromadorea; order Rhabditida; family Trichostrongylidae; genus Ostertagia; species Ostertagia ostertagi. Next base: position 4,074 of record MU883499.1, on the reverse strand, counting down.
TCTATGACGTCATCGACCGTCATTGTGGACGTCATAGGCGGCGATCTGGACCACACTCCCAGCGCGCTGAGGGGTCTAGTCCACCAATGACGTTCACTGACGTGAAAAAAACCGCACCACCTCGAGCCATCGTGATCACTGCCTTTTGAGCTGCGAGTATAATTCTCTGTATTTAGGAAAATATGTAAACACATATATTCACGTAAAGAAGAAAACCTACAGTTGGCAGCATATAACTTCAATACGTAGTACTCATTCGTACCTCTTGGACCTTATCACTTCTTCGGGAACAGAGAATTCTTCAGTAACGCCAAGTGAGTATCTCCATACATATTACAACTACTCCATTTTAATTTATTCATTATTATTTATTTGCTATTTGATGGTGCACGTTAGGTGTGCCTACGATTTACGCTAGAATGTCATTGGTATATGAATTTCAAGATAAGCAACGCTAAGAATAACAACGTTTGGATCACCATCTGATAACTAAAGGTAGAAGAGTCTCCACTAGGTTCGAGGTTCGGGCCTCCTTGACGTGCCGACGCGAATAGGCAGTGATGACCTCGGCGCATCGTGAGGCTGCTTACTCTTGCGCGGGGCGGGTACGCCCACCGGATATCTAATCAGAGCCGCAAATCTCTGAGTGGGCAGATTAACATAAAAAAAAAAAATTAACACATTGACGACATTGAGACGCGGTAACGCGTCTCACTTTGCGCACCTCGTTGGACATTGAGACGCGTTACCGCGTCTCACCCTTATCATCCCTTTTTCTAGGGCATGCGCAGCTTTTTCCCGAATTGTTTGTCTCTCTTCTATGGATTAGAACATAACATTATTGTGAACGACATAGGTCATTGTTTGTTCAAATATGCTCCAGTTTAGAAGAAGTTTTCCAAGCTCACCGAAACCGGCGGCTTGGTTCATTAATAGTTTTCATGCTATTCTCATGAACACGTCAATAAAAAAGGGTAGTGAAAGTAAATGCAAATCTAAAGAGACAGAAAAATACATGTTTCACTTGGTATAACCACATCAAAAGAGCTTTTGGCATCCACTACAGATAAAATGACTAAAGTTTCCTTTTTCATTACCATTACATGTTCTTTAATCGGAACTTCGTCACTATATACTCTATTACCTTCTACGCATTGACTGTTACTGAGATGTTTTTGTACCACTGGTGCTTTAAAAAGTTATCAATAAAAATTCACGGATCCGAGGTGCGGCGGTCGCACTCGCAAAATCGGCCCGGTCCCACACGGCCAAAAAAGCCAAAACGCGCGCGGTCGTCAATGTGTTAATAGCAGAGAGAGGTTTCGTCGAAGAAGGCACAGCGATGAGAGTCGCATCAATGCTCAAATCAGAGGGCAAGGGAGGTCCCATTTCTTGGGTTTCGGGCCTATTCAAAGGGTTTCTTCTTCATCTCTGTTCCGCTGACCACCTCTACCCTTATTTCCAATGAGCTAACTTTTCATCGTAAACTCTGCCTTTAAGTTTTTCACTACCTATTTCTATCGATCATGTGTTTGTGTTCACAAAGTCAAGATGGTACCCTAAGAGGACTATTAATCGTATAACGCGTTGGGTACAGTGATGGCGTGAGGGGGTGGTGGGGGAAGAGTCTCGCTTTGACTCCAGAAAACGAAATATTTTGCTGGAGTGGAATCGTATTCTGTAAAGACACGGAAAAGGAAATCTTTTGGGGAGTGGGGAAAGTTTTTTTACGCAATCTGGGGAATTTTCATTTGAATTGCTGAGTTTCCCGTTTCAGTAGGCTTATGAAGTCCCCTCCATCCATAACAAGTATTTGCTGGGAGCTAAATGGCACCAGTTTCTACAAGACATAACCTTGAAAAATGACTGAAATCAACTATCTACACCAGGGAGATTTTGCACTTCCTCAGTCTGCCATTCAGGCCTTAAGCAGCGTGGTGTAATCCTGTCCCCAAAAGCTGCAGTAGAACTCCAGGGAGGCTGCTCACTGCCCTGGCCTTCATCGTTTGCCTCAGAAATCTGCGGTAGTTAACGCTGGAAGATGCTGAAGAGCGAACTAAGGAACTGGATATGGTTCAGGCTGAAAAATCGGTGGTGAGCAAAGGCCAACAGGCCTCAATTTTACAGCTGTCCCATTCCATGTTAGGTCATGGTAAAAGATGATGGCCATCTACAGTTCACGACATCTATCGGGGCTAGCTGGTAATCAGCCAGGTCTTCTAGAGTCCCACAGCCATGTGGAAGTGAGCCCATGAGTGGCTCATGAGCCAGCTTCACCACTGAACGGGAAAAAATCGAGATGAAGAATTGGTAGACTACTTTAGCTTTCCTATAAGCTTAGCAATATTATAACTAATCAGCTTGCTTATTTGATTTTGTAGTTTATCACTGACAGAATTTACAAGGAATTCGGGTAGGCTTGTTTTCAGGACGCGTGCAAGTTCACCAGCTATACATACACAGCTGCCTCGATCCTTAATGGCGAGCATTCATGCATACAATAACATAACATACAATCAGCTTACTATTTCCCCCATGCTTATTAAAAAGCGTCTTCATATTCACCACCTATCGGTAAGTCCATTAATATTGTCGTGGGAAGCAAATGCGAGGTCAATGTCAGACTTTGCGACTTGAACAATTCGCCAGCGTTTGCGGTGGCGCTTTGCGGCCAGCGAATGCCACGATTGGCTGGTACGCAACGCGACCGCGGACGCTAGAGAATCGCTAGTAGCGAATAGCTCGATTCGCAAAGTCTGATATCAGTCCACGAGGATTATTCCCACCAAAAGCATTAGAAAGGAGAATCAAACTAGAATTGACCTTTTATCCTTCTATAGTATGTCAACTGAAACTGCTTTATGATGACTATTACGCAACTCGCCAGGCATAGGACAAAACAACTGTATTTTCGCGTTTGGTGAGTTCACAACCCTTCCATTCCAAGGACCCATCTTTGCCATCCAGAAGCTCATACCCTATGCTCAATTGATCTCCCTCAGAGCCTATCACTGGCAGAGTGGGTGAGAAGTTCAAAATTAGAGAGATTCGTTTTCAGGACCTGATCAACTTTATTTGCTACGGCTGCAGAAAGCTCGCCCTTGACGGCGAGCATTTATGGCAAAATCGAACAAAACCTGGGTGAACTTTTTTTTCGAGTAAGTGCTTTCCATGCGTTCCTGACAGAAAGTCAGAAACGCTAAAAGTTGGTGGGCGTTTGATAAGATAGTGTGCAATTATTAAGATTTGTGCCATGTTTAGGCCCTTGGAAACGAAGGGACGGTCGAAATATTGGCCGTAATCATTTCTTCCACCTAACAACCTTGTGGAAAAGTATAAGAACACAACAATATCAAACAAATCTATTTTCCCGCCGTATAAGGACGTCTTCACTTCTGCCCTCATTGGTGAGTTTATCAATATAATCGTGGAAAAAAAAACAAAATAAATAAAAGCTATTTAGCTTATTCCAAGCTCATTGGATCAGTTGAAATTACTGTGTGATGCGGTGAAAGGGTTTCAGGAGTAAGAAAGGTAAGTAGATATGAAGACTTATTTCAGGTAATCTAATTACAAGAAATTTCCACCAGAGCTTACATAGAAGGGTCAAAATGGAACTGGGAGCCTCCAATTTAGCCGGCTTTCCATGGGCTCATCCGATTCATGACAAAGAACAACTTCAGTGAAGTCCTCTCAACAATCTAGATCGCTTCTATTCCAGGTAAAACTTTGAACTCAATTGCTAGAAAAATTGTTGAAATTGATCTGGATGGTGATATCACAACTGAAGGCAGTGCTGACTTATTGTTAGTTGGGGGGATCACGCGGCGGCGCGGGGCTCTATTATTCAGCAACTATGAGGCTTATTGTTAGTCATGGAGCCGTTACTATTTCGCTGCACCGTCGCAATTTCTGAATACAGTAGCACCGCGGACTAAGTCTTGGGAAAGGGTGACGGACAAAGTGCTGCTGCGTCCCCCCCCCTAAGGTAGCACCCTGAAGGCTAACGAGAATCATAAAAGCTGCGTCACTCATGTTAAGTTATTTTTGTTAAGCATACCGTTGAAAATTCAA
>MU883497.1:0-12267 GCA_036418205.1 Ostertagia ostertagi | reverse complement strand
TCCTTTTGCCGACAAGTCAATAACATTCATTTTGCTGTCTCCTTCAAAACCTGTTTTCGTACGTTCAGAATCGCTAGAGGAATGCACTCAAGACCGTTCCAAGAGGTGTTAAGAACTATGTCAATGCCCTTTTGCAGATTCTACGAAGTTGTGCCCTTGGACAAGTGCGCTCGGGAAGTGATAGACGCCATCCTCAAGGAGAAACTCACTCATTTCATCCCTGGCTCGATCGGATTTCTCTGCCTGTACCTGAAATGGTTAGTTTCAGAGCCTTTGGCTAATCAGAACTGATCTATCAGCTATCAGAAGGGGATTCTGATGGTCATTTTCACGCGCCCCTATCAAAAGTCATTCAAAAATACAGAACACACAAAATGGACTATTTCCCGCTGCCGGGGCTGCCGTAATTGCAGACGCAGTGTCACACATGGCTTCAAAAAATCGATAACATGTTTACTTTTTGATGCTTATGATGCTATCAAATGTCACTTGTGTCACTAAGTCTGCACTTACAGCAGGCTCTGGTACGAGAAACATCTAGAGGAGAGGACTAACTGACCAGCAAATTTTAAAATAGATTTTTTTTCGAAAATTAGAAACCAAATTTGGAATTACCATGTGAAAATAGGCAAACTATTCGAAAAAAAAGAGAAAAAACTTTTTCAAAAGTCAGCCACTGTATTTCATAGCTTTTCCTGTCTAGAAGAGTCTTTCATCATTCAAAGGCTGAAAGATGGGTGCGGTTTTCAAGACGTCAATGGTGAAGGGGTCTTATGAGGCGCGACTACCAACTAGCCCCCCCCCAACGCCGTGAGTGGTCTACTCCACCAATGACGTTGAGTGACCTCATCAAAACCGCACCGCCCTTTCCCCCATTCGTCGTGTTCACTGCCTTTAAGCATCAAGTAGGGATGAAAGGCTTAGCGACCTGAGCGGGAATAATTGGAATGGAATGGAATTTTACCCAAAGGCTGTTGAGCTTTTGACAGACAACGCGATTTCGCATTGTCTCTGTAACCCCGAGTTTGTGTAAAAAATTTCATCATTAAGGGTTCTTTAGCATTTGCGCCTTCGCAGCAGTAGCTCCAATGACCTTTCACGCTTACTTGTCATTGGAGCTTACTTTTTCTTGGAGCCTCCTCCCTAGTTCCACCTTTTTGCGTCAGGAATAGCCATTTTGGACCAACAGTGCCTAATTCAATCCAACCATTATTAACACTACTCGGCTAGGACCCAACTTTTCCCACGGAGGCTCCCTCCATATTTGTGAGGTGACACCTTCACATACTGGAGCCCTTTTTTCAAGCCCTTACGAACTACACTCCCCGTGAGCACTGGCCACCTCAAAGGTATGTTGGGTGTGGCAATGGATAGCTAGTTTCGAAGAAAAATGCGAAAAAATGTTATTTTGATCAGATTTTTATTAAATTTCGAAACTTTGTTTCTCAGCTCCCTGCTTGGTCTAGCTTCTTAAGCTTATGTGTTCACTGAAACTGCTGCGGAGTTCCTTTCGATCTTTCTGCCATGACCTGGAGGCGCAAATGTCTCTCATATTAAGGAGCTTATTTACCTACGCGAGCCTAAACTCGGGTCGTGGACTCGCAAGCAGACCAAAAGGGAGATGTGCAGAGGGAAACAAAACTCTCGTCCTTGTCACTTTTGCTTCGGGAAGGTGTGGACGTCCTTGCACTCACGCAGACATATCAGCGCTAAATTACTGCATTTCCAGTTTTTTGTTCGCAGCACGTGAGTGATTGCGTATTCGTGCACCCGTTAGCCGGTTCACTTCATAGGCGCAGCAGTTACGATAGGATTTGGAGGGTTAATATGGATCATGTGGGTGCTAAGTGGTACGTCGGTGGTGAAAAAAAGTAGAGAAATCCTTCAAGAAAACGCAAAACTGGACCCCCTTGTTGAGCCGTTAGATTTTCGCTCATGGACGGGTAGTGGCTCAGACAGCGGAACGTATGGACGAGTTTACCGCAACGCGTTTGTAGGCATCATGCCAAATGTGCTAGAATAATCAAGCGACGCCTATGGTGAATTTTATGTGACGACACACCAGGCAACAGTCAAGAAGTTCCACGTTTTGAACAGTTGCGCGGCGGGTAATTTTGAGCAACAAGATTTGCTATGTTTCTCCGAATTGCCAGAACTGGCTCCTATTTGATTATTTTTGTGATCCTCGCCATAAGAACAAAGCTCAGCGTACTGATTTTGAGGACCTAAAGGCACATGATCTTTGTGTGTTGCACCTGTGAATGTGCAGAACAATAGGAACATAATAAACATTGTAACATACCAGAACTATAGGGCACATAATTTTGCTGTATTCTCTTTAAGAACATCATTGTGATAGAATTGATAGATGATGATAGAATTATGATTGATAGAAATGATAGAAATTGATAGAAGTTATGATAGAAATTTCAGTCTGACCACGAAATCGCTTCTACCGTACGGTCGCAAGCTGTTCAACTTCTCCTATCATCCCAAAGCAAAGACCATGGAGGTCTAGTCTCGGGCTTAAATATTTGTTGGCGATCGGCCAACACACTGATGATCATTTTCGGTCATAATGTATGTATTTATGTTCATAAAAAGAAAGCTTTATTGACTCTGTTATTCTTTTTCTTATGTTCACTAAGTTCTTCTCGTCAATGACGTAGGCACTTCGGTTGTAATTTTATGAATTTTATTTGGACGCTAAATAAAGCATAAATAAATCAATAAAATTGGTTCAATAGCATAGTCACATGGTTTTTGTTATGATCTAGATACACAAAGCACAACGGTGATCATTAGGCTCACAAGGGTCGATGAAAGAGCAGCCGAGCCAGGTCTGCTCTTTGCCTTCTCGCTGGCACCCTGCTCAAGTATGTCTCCTTTCCTGAGGTTTGTTGTGGTCATGTCCTCTGTTTCCTCATCCACAGGCAGCACCTTAGCGACTTCCCCAACCCCCTGGCCGATCTGAGGCCGAGTGTCGTCCTCGGTCCAGCTGGTCCCTGAGAAGGCTGGCGGACGATTTGAGGTGGCCGGGATCGTCAACGCTTTCGACGTCGAAAGTCCTTCAATCCACTTTGCCCACACGACACGCCAGGGCCTAGTTGGCCTGGGGTATTTCAGTGGATTCTCGACGACGAAGGCCTCATACTCGGCTAGCTCCTTCTGGCGAGAAAGTTCAAGGATCTCGTTGACAAGTTGATCTATCTTCTTGTTTGTTTCTGATTCCTCGTTATTGACCATTTCGGCATCATCTTCTTTCTGCAAAGTATCTTCAAACCCGGTGGGATTCGGCTTGCTGCCGCAGCTTTCATGGCTTTCTGCTCTCTGTCCGCTTCGGCATCGGCCTCTTTCGAATCAAAGTAATCACTTGCAGTTGGTAAAGCAGCAGCACCTGTGTCGATTGCGTTCTCATCATAGCTGGATTCAACATCATCGTTGCTGCTACTCGCTGCTGTCTCCTCCTCAGTAACAGGTGCTGAAAACAATACCGTATAGTTTGCTGTCAACGTGATTAACAGAGTCTAATGGGTGAAGTGTCAAGTAGTGGACAATACTGAACCCTTCCCCCAGTTTTAAAGGGAACCTACCACTCAAGGATAGTGTTGATAATCTTCAAATGGCCTTTGGAGCAGCAACCCTAGATGGGGTCTCGTGGAACAATCCCTACTCGCCGTTGGTTAGAGTGCCTGCGAGTATGGCAGAAGTGCGCGGCGCGACAAAGGCGCCACAACCTCACAAAGTAAGCTAATCTGAGCAGGTGAGAGCAATTGGACGGGATTCCTCCCTCACACAACGTGGTTCACGGCTTAGCCACTAAGTCAAATACGCGCGGGTTTACTGAAAACATTGAGCAAGCAAGTTGAGAAAACTCGTCCAGACACGCCCCTTCTTCATCTCAGACACATGCAGGGAGTCCCTTCAAAGAGCTTTATCGGCGGTTTTTTTTTTGAAATATTTCACTATGCCCTTCGTGGCACATCTCGCGGGTTAGGTTATACCATGTGAACATGCGGAATCCAATCACCCTGCTATCTTTCCGAACTTTTGCATTTGTACAAAAAGTTTCATATCTTAAGCTTGTGACCCACATTTGTTAAAGCTATGCGGACCTTTAATGAACTGAACTTTGTCAGCATTTCTTACTCGAGATTGGTAACACAAAGCTACAGCGGCAATATGTTGGGAACTTCACTCACTTCGATCGTCGATATTGCCCGTAGACTCTGAGTTCAGATCGAATGGGCGGACCAGGTGCTCGAACCCTGAAAGTAGTATTTTATCAGGGAAATGTATAGTTACATTTTCCGATGATGACCTAATAGACTCTACCATGCTGTTTAAGTATAGACAGGTCGCAAATAAATTGTATGCCAACTTCGCGGCTCAAACGGCTCTTTTCAGATTCAAAGCTTTGCTGTAGATTTCCATCACTCCTCTTCCATCTCGACCTCAGGATGAACGATGTTCTGTCCCTACGCTAGTTTTCCATGCCTCTCTCGGCCTCTCGTCGTCCAAGCTCTCTCCCGACGCTCACTATTTCTACGTTGTGAGTTCGTACAATGTCCAAAATCAACGCAAAAGGAGGGTTTCGCTCGAGGTTGTTTCGGATGTTTGTTCTGCTTCTTTCTTCAGCAGCATACTGATTATTACCAGCAGCTTTATTTTTCGGATCTCACTGCCCTCGTGGAATGTGCCGTCAAAAAGCTTGTGGGGACGACAAAGAGACATTTTACTAGGAAATTAATGCCAATAAAGAGCACATAAAGAAAACAATGATAAGATAGCAGCAATCCGAGGTGGTCCTAATTTTGCAGAGGCCGGATACGAAGGTTGTGTCAAATGCACACACCTTCCTTTGGTAAGCGCGCACACATCGACTCCATTCAGTACCCCAACATAATTCACTCGAAATCGTCAAGTCGATTTTTTTGAGACGAGGAAATTGCCACACTCCGGATTTGACGCCTCGCCCCCATCACCTAGCGAGCCCAACATAGACACACAGTACCTTGAGACGTCAATTACTTTGAGAAAACGAAGAGCGTGAGGGCAGACACACATCCACAAAGAGACGACGTCGAGAAAAAGTTTGTCTTTCTTCGTGCGCGCTGGTCGTGCCGAGATGTTGAGACTTCGCCCACTTGGCTTTTTCGACTGCGCCCTCTATGAATACATTTCAAGGCGGGCGGCACGAAGTAGGTAAATAAAGCAAGTCGTGGTGAAGGCTTGCGGGCAGAGCTGAACGATCGAAACCAAAGGAAAATGTCCTAGAACCTGCAAAAGAGAGCCCTTTGTTTTCCTTCGTTGAATTTCAGCCTGGGCAAAAAAGATCACGATTACGTGACTACTTGAACTCTCCCCTATGTTCTCTACAGCGAAAGGCCAGAGCACAGACGGTTAGAGTACGGCACCTGGCTCGGCTCCAAATCCCAAGCAAGGAGGTGAGAGCTCTAGGACTAAGCCTTGGAGGGAGGAGGGACTTCGACTACTGATTCAAACGAGATCATTAAGCCGCTTTTTGAGCGATTGAGAGGAGCTAGAGCATCAAGTCTAACGTAAAGACTTGAGTTCAAGGCGCCGAAGGACCGGCCATAGGCGCATTGATGTTAGGTCATCAAGTGAGACACTATTCCCCTGCCTCTCTGCTAAAACAACTAGATTCCGACGTGAGGATCAGCAGCCAAAGGAATCGCAAAAGCCGCCTACGGGCCTCCCTTTGCCGGCGAAAGCGTCACGTTTCGCTCCCTTTGGTGCACAAAATTGCTTTACAGTAAAAATATTTCCGCTTTTTCAACACACAGTTTACCGTGCCACACCATTTGAACAACGATTTATAATGGCTACAGAAAAATTGTCTCATTCGCCTATGTGCTCCTCTACCTTTCGAGACATCTCGCTTGACATGTTCGCCGTTAGACTGTTGCGGAAGGTGAAAGAGTGGCAAAACAGCGTTCACGAAGACAGGAAGTTGAAGCGGTTGAAACAGCACGTGGCGTTTCGTAATATGGCAGTTCCGCACAATTTCTCGCACGGACAAACGATATACTTCTGGCACATACCATAACTATTTGATCTCCACTTCACTGCCGTTATCCCTTCCTTCTTAATCTTTGCACAGTTCAGGGTCTTAGGGATCACATTCAGCCGGTCCTTTCCTTTCACTTCAGTTCAACAGATAAGCAAGAACTTAAAGGCTCGTGTACGATTCGAAATGTTGCCCTGACTCTGAACCTGGACGTCAGCCAATCTCGAATTTCGTCCTGTGGGCCGTTTGCTCGTACGGACCGTCCACGATTGGAAGGAAATCACATGCATGGCATATCCTATAGGCCTATCCAGGGACAGTCAAGTAGCAGTACTTTGATGTGAACACCATTTGAATGCTCATCTGTTAACACTGTTTACACGAGCGAAATTAATAAGTGGGCTTGATGGGGTAAGGAGGAAATTCTACTCACCAGGGAGAATTCTGCCCTCCTCGTCAACAGGAACTAACACATTACCCTCTTCGTCAATTGTTCCAACCCGTGGATCGTCTATCGACATGTAGATCTCTTCCTGAATAGAAAAATAGTTAACTGGATTCGACGCCATTTCAGTAGATGAATGAACTAAAGGAGGAATTCGCGATAAGAACGAAGGTAAAGAAGGGAAAAATTGCATAGTTGGGAGACAGGCGGACCTCCTGAGGGTGCTGACCGACGCGCAATTGGCAGCGAAAGATTTGACCTCGGCGATCTAGCATGGCTCACTCTTGGCGCGGTTGGCGGGGTACGCCCACCGACTATCTAATCACTCGCCGCAGGTCTATACGTGGCGAGTGATTAGATAGCAGAGAGAGCGTAGTGTTGAAGAGGGCACAGCGATGAGAGTCGCATCAATGCGCAAATCAACGGGCAAAGGGGTCCCATTTCTCGGGTTTCGGGCCGTTTCAAATGGTTTCTTCTTCATCCCTGCTCCACTGACCACCTCTACCCTTATTTCCAATGAGCTAACTTTCATCGTAAATTCTGCCTTTAAGTGCAATATGTGACGTGCGCGGCTGCAGTCCACCTTCGTGGCAAGTGTTCTCGGTTCACGCGCAGTGAGTGAATCACGTGGATGCTTCTGTTTGACGCATGAGATGAAATTCTACCTAACATTAAGTCATTTTATATATTTGTGCTGGGCGAATGATGTAGTTGATAAGTGCTACGCTTACTATGCAGGTCCGGGGATCAAATCCTGGGTCGTGAGTCGCCCGGGCCAACCAAGCCTTCCATCCCTCCGGGGTCGGTTAATTGGTACCAGACTTGTCTGGGAGGATAAAAACACTGACTTGTACATCGGCTGGCCCCCGCAAGTCATTGTATAGGCCACATCGCATTCAAACGCCACTACGAATGTACAAATGGAAGTAGAATGCGTGCCGCATCCCAAAAAGGGATTGATCAACGGCAAATGCTTTATCCCTTTATCCCTCTTTACTGTTTTGCTTAAAAAGGTCACACACGGGATATAAATGCTAGCAATTTCAAATACGATGTTCGAGAAGCCCCAAGAGAAACTAAAATGGGAGTAGACAACTCGTTGATTTGGGTGGATTGGCTGGTTGGCCTAGACTTCACTTTTGGCCAGTGGCCAGGGCACTTTGTACCTCTTTTCCCATCCCAGAGTCTCTCCCATATTAGGGCTTATATACTCTTCGCCTCCAGGCCACTTCTAAACAGTGACTAGTGGCAAGGTTGAGGGCTACTGAAATCCTGCTGACAGTATCTGTCGACCGTACCTCGTTCGTCTCCTCTGCCATAGTCGCTAACCATCGGAAGGATGACAATTATGATGTTTATGAGCACATGCCGGATCCTCACCTGGGCTTTACTCAGATAAGTGTGCCCATGATGCCAGCAAAAGAGAAAACAGGTCTGAACACTATCTAATCTAATTCAAAAATAGTTCACACAATTACACGAACCCTGTTCTTACGAAATTCCATGCGCGCAGAGGCGTTAGTTCCGTCATTCACTTGACTGACGATTCTGACCTTTCAACAAAGGCTCATCCTGCATAAACTCTCATAGACACAGCAACACTACTTCGACTCGCTACCTAAAAGCAAAATCTAAAAATCAACGCAACAGCTCAACTGAGTGTCAGCGGATCTGCCTAGGCTCAATCTTTCGCTATGCTAAGTTTAACGTGAAGGCGTTGTGTTCTTGATTTTCAGCTGGTGGATTTTGAGCAGAAGTCGTGAAGTTGAAGGGGTTCTGGTCGTCCAAGCCAGGGTTCAGTATCTGAATTCTTAGGTGTATGGAGGGGTAGGGTGTTACGTTCAAGAACTATTTACATTATATTAGCAACGTACTGGCTGAATTGTGCTATTTCGCATTCTCCGAGGGGTGTATTGCCCGCCTCATCCGCCCTACAGAGTTTGGAATAGCGCGCACTATACGAAACATACCCAATGGATGATGCGGTGATGGCATATGTGGGGCCGTTTGACCTCTCCCCTTACCCCCTCCCCCCCCCGCCTCTCCCTTCTTCCAATCAAAGGGAAGGGCGTACGAAATTCCTGACTTCGGTACACGGCGCAGCTGATCTTGAATAATTGGTAAAGATCATGGTTTCAAGAATTTTCAGAGGTCCCAATCCAGCACGCCTATGTGATCTAACTAGCTGGAGGAATAGGGTATGAGAGCTAGCGTAAAATCCCGAAATGGGGGGAGATGGTGATCCATTTGACAGGGGTTGTATTTGATGGCATAACACTAGACTCCTTAAGACCCAGTAACGAAACTTTTACGGGAATTAGTGTCTGGGTCAATTGTTAAAGGTAGATGTCTGCGTCTCATACGTCCTCTATGATCTTTCGATCTGCTCTAGTCTGCTCTCTCGCCTTTGCGCACAGTGTCTCTTCGCCATGACTCTACCCATCGCCTAGGAGAAGGAGCACTTTCGAGTTTTTGTTTCGCGTTTTTTCTCACTAGCGACCTACTTCTCACATCTACCTTACGCTGGGAAATCTAAATGACGTTGCATGTGGAGTGAATTTTCAAACTTGAGAAACATTCAGTGCCATGCAGAAGAAAGCCCAGATATTTAATATTGACTTGCTTATCGGAGAGTGCGAAAGTTCAGGTATCAAAAATGGTGCACTATGCACCTCTGGGTGCCTGACCACAGCGCTACGTGTAATCACCAAAGGGCAGTTCCTCACCATTGCCATTAATGTGATTGTACTTCTGTTTTCTACAGAACCTGTTGGAGGCTTTTTTTGCATTGCAAAAACAAAATTGTAATTTTTCTACAGCAGCTCCAAACATGTCAACATTACACCGAATCAAATGAGTGTATTCAGAATGATAAAATATTTAGCTATTTTTTTGTCTCTTGTCTGGCCATTCCATGTACACCGAAAATGAATTCATTCCTCTCATTGAAGGGGAGAGACAAACACCTCGTTTTCACTTAATCTCGCTTTTGATTGGGAAACACAATCAATACTTAGGAAGGAAGCTAATGCGCTCCTGGGTCTGTTCATTGAACGACAAATGAAATGGGTGAGAATCTAGTTAAGGGGGGCACTCCTTGGAATCTTATCCTCAATCTCATAAGCCTCTTTTTAGACTCTCTGAGACTAACCATAAGAATGAAGACTACTATCTAGATGAATCAAAGTGCACTTTTTGTATAAGGACTGGTGTACTAGAATGCTTCAGTCTCGACTATAACAGTATGACTCAAACTCATTCAATCCGCCGACATCCTACCCAGTTTTCTGCACCAGGTCGGCCACCCTGAAGGTCCTCTACCACTAGACAACACTAAAGCTCTCCATAACCCTGCCAGGATGATTTTCTTGGACCATTGCAGGCCGAATAATGGAAGACCTCAGGAGACTTTTACGCTACACCATTACTTATCTGAAGTACACTTTAAAGGACCGATAACATATTGCAAGCGCACTCATTTTTATCCCAAGTATTGGAAAACACAATGAATGCCCCCTACATTGGATCACACCAATGATATGTTGAAAACTTCAGTCATGTTCGTCTATTATCTTGCCTTCTCTCCATCACGGGCCGGATTCAATCCTCTTAATTTCAGTGCATGCTCCCTTTCTCCTACATATGTACATCCATCAAAAGAATCCTTCGCGGAAAATTCTCGCATTTCTTTGAATGTATCAGTTGTGATCACTAGATGCAATACACAAAGTTTTGCGCATGAAGGTTCGGTTTCCGAAGAGAACAAGCTCACGAAAATCCATTCTATGGACATCGAAGGTAATTCGGGCGGAGCCAAAGGCGGGGCATGGAATAAGTCCGAGCGCCTACGTATCAGGCGACGCAATGAGAGAATCGGGTTAAAGCGCGCGATTTCGGAGAGTGGAGACAAATCGATCGATGGAATAGGATGGAGTAGAAGTGTAAGATGTGAATGCAACGAAGCAGAAGGCCCAGAAAGAGCTTCTAGTGAAGGCACTCCAAGAACCAAGTGGAAGCATCCCCGTCGCCAGCATTTGTGAAAGACGTCCGTGGGCACTTTCGAACGCGTAGCAGCCCTTTCGATTTTTCGAATTTTTTACCAAAACAAAAGCAATATTTCTGTTCTTTTCATTCTTATCGTGGATAATGAGTCTCAAGCCAGTGATTTATGGCTGAAATAGAATCATGATTTTTCCGTGAAGGATTCCTTCGAATATAAGCCCTTCATCAGGACAATCCCATTGAGACGAGAGAGAAGATTAAGGGATTTTTGTTCCCCAGCCTCTTGAGGGAGGATTGAATCCGGCCCCAGATTTCTTCAATTCCCCTTTCCCGAAAAAAAAACGAGAATTGGAAGAATAGTCTTCTAGCGCTTCTTTTAACCAAGCTTCGCCTCAATTTTTTAATGGGGACCCTTAGTGGTGGTCAAACAGCCAGTATTCAGACGAGCTGGTTTTCGAGCCAACACCTACCACAGTTGGGGACTGCAGGCGTTTATAGACTCATAACGACTTCAAATGGCAAGGTGCTACAGGCTGGAAACTACTTCTGACTGGTGCTATCTTAGCCATCTCCCCCTTTATCTTTGGCCATGCCATTTCCGATCAAGCCCTCATTCGACTCATGAACGGTAAAAATTCAAGGCTCAGGATGAAGTCAGGAAAGCAATTAACAACTCCTCCAAGTCCCAGTCCCTATCCTTCCAGTGGAGGAGAACTGGCAAGCTGCTATAGTGTTGGCATCGAGGGTTGGGTGGGATGGTGCATACCTTTGGTGCAGACCTGGCGCTTACAAACCTACCTTTGGCCAAAAGTTTTTTCCATATACAATCTAATCATTTCGTAGTATTGTGCTGTCCCAGAGCCTCATCAGGACCTAAATATTGTATAACACAATGAGGCACCAAAATTTGGACTCGAAAAAACCCTTGGAATTCTTTTGAAATAAAATTTTGGTGCCTGCTTGTGTTACAGCATCTAAATCTAATCATTGTTGAGAACCATCAACCCCTTCGGACTGGGCGGAATCATTTTAAGCTATGAAAAGGAATCACTAACATCTCGAACGAAAATAAAAAAGAAACATAAGCGCGGATGTTTCCCAATAATTGAATCAAACAGAAGCCGAATGACTTTTTGAGCAATGCTATGCTTTTTTTCAAATTTCAAAATTATTTCAACGATACTGCTTGCCCCTTTGGTTGATGTTGTCTGTCGGCCGCCAATAGACAAAACATTCGCCACATCAAAGCAAATCATTGTGTAAACATAAGATTAAGGACGTGATATCTTCAAATGATAAGCACAATTATACTGGTCTTCAGTGATAAATTTAAAAATTGAACCCGTCTGCAGATCTTGGAAATGTCTCAACAAATAAGCCACAAAGTACTGGGCTGGAAGAGAGGAATTTTTGGTGCAATTTTAAGGAATGATAGACGTAGTGAAAATCAATTATTCCAGAATGCGCCATGCCAACACTTCACAATCCATTTTGGAGGCGATGAAACGTAAGGAGACTACAACAGCTGGCGTGGGGCCCCAGATCTCTAACCAAAAGGTCTTTCAGGTCTGCCCCGCTTTCTCAAAAGGGTTTTTGCAAGATATGTGCAGAGAGCATTGAACCACACTTCATCTTTTCTGAGCGACCTGCTAAACACCAAAAAAGGGCTAAGACTTGGTTCAGGGTCCGATTACCCGAGGTGACAAAGTTTGCACTTCCGCTTGCTACTTTCATAATTTCACAAAATAGCACCCGTGGCAGCATAAACTGTTTCAACCCCGTTTTGCCC
>MU883495.1:0-12417 GCA_036418205.1 Ostertagia ostertagi | reverse complement strand
TCAGTGGACGCCACGATTGACAGCATTGTTCAAACGAGCAGGTGTTTCATCGCTATTCAGTGTAATCGAAAAGTGATTGGAACACAAACGAAAAATAAAGGTCGCGAAAGTGCGGAAACGCGATTTTACAGAAATTTCAATTGCATTTGATGAAGGCATAACTCTCTTTCAGTCCCATTCTGCAGTGCAAGACTTCGCATGAGCCGTATAAGCGAGAAAAACTTCGTATATTCTCTTATGCGACGACATAAGCGAGAACAGGTAGAGGTAGCAGTACTGTAGAACTCAGTGTTATTGCAACCTAGCCTGCCAGCCACAAATACTCAGTCATTCTCAAGTTTTGCTCGAAACACCGAGTCATACATTAACCTTGTCCTCTCCGAACTATATGCAAAGATCGTAGTGTGGTAATCAAATAGCAGCGGAAGAGGAAAAATACCCCTTCATCCATAGTGGTCACAAGAAAGAATACCGAGGAGAGCTTAGAAGTAATGTAACTAGCTTTATAATTCCTGCCGTGATCAGGTCAGCCCACATAGAGGAAATACAACTGATTAAAGAGGAAATCAATCGATAAAAAATGACAAATGAGTAGTGCTAAACTATTTATTTATTTGTTCGCTTACTAAATTATTTACTTATTCATTCGTTTATTCAGACCATCCCTAGGAACAGTCGTGAACTGTATGAGCAATGTAAAATGACCGATACCGTAATCACCTACAGCCCTTCTACGGTTAGGGTCAGCTAGCGAGGTTATGTCGAAAGAGAGCGTGTTCTCCGGCAACAGCGATACTTGACGAAATATCATTCAAACTTGCAACGATCTTTGAGTTGGATAAGCCAAAAACAAACTTCTTTTTGGAAAATTTTAGTTTTTCGAACTCAGTTCAAAAAGATATTGAAAGCCCACCCCTCCACTCATTTTCCAAAAAGACTTTTCTTTCTCAGAGGTAATACCATAGCTAGTCAGATTCTGCACAGAAAATACTCTACAGATTTGTCTAAAACTAGCATTCAAGAAATTTGCGAAAAAAAAATTGCAAACTCACGAGTTTTGGAAATCAACGGTTCAGAGCTGCTTTGAGGTCGTCTCCTATGCGAATTTCTACTTCGTACGAGCGGCGTTCGAGTGGGTTGATTGCTGAAAACCAGTAGTGTTTCAATGGAATAACAGTTTTACAATAAACTCACACAATCTCGCTAAAGAGGCGGTTACACACCGTGGTATCCTCATTTATTCCTGCATAAGACCTCATACAAGGGCAAACTGCTAAAAGTAGTCGCAACTAGGGCAATCAGGAAGCGAACAGCCTTGCAATTACGGGATTGAGCAGTGGTCCGATGGCCTTCCCGCGTGGTATTACACCCCCGAGCGAACGGATTGAGCACGATCCCCCAACCCATTGGACACTCCCAGGAGCTTTGCTAAGGAATCTGAGGAGAGAATTAATGAACTACCGCGAGATGTACGGTGACGTTGAGTGCATTTGGCTCTGAAGGACGATGCGGCAGTGGTGCGGATGTGACGAAGATCGAAAGAAGTAGCGGAGGGAGGCGATGAGGACGATGAAGCGATCGGGGGCGAGGCGCGTCTGAATGGGAACGGGTTCCAGTGGAGCGCAAAGGCAAAAACCGATCAGGGATTCGCACATTGTACAGAACAGTACGCTCTAGTGAACGGAACAGTGCGCTCTAAGCGAACAGCATATTCTTCCTTTTCACTTCACCGCTCAATGAATTATGCGGATTCCTCTGCTGGCACGAGAAAACAGGCAAGTGATGGACTTAAAGGCAATGAGGAAAAGCTTGTTGCCCGGAATTATGG
Organism: Ostertagia ostertagi; assembly: GCA_036418205.1. Lineage (NCBI taxonomy): Eukaryota > Metazoa > Nematoda > Chromadorea > Rhabditida > Trichostrongylidae > Ostertagia > Ostertagia ostertagi. Next base: position 10,589 of record MU883495.1, on the reverse strand, counting down.
TCGTACTAAAGAGAAAACCTCGCAAAACGAATGGACTGAATGTTTCGTATCAGACCTTTTGCCTTGAACAAACTGGCTACGTCACGTGTTCTCCTCGACAATTCATTCTTAGCAGGATAAGGCCTCTTAGTGAAAACACTTGCCCTATTCATCAAGTTGTCCTCGTAGGCTGCGTCATTCTCATTGAGACTGACTAGCAGGGGCTATTTTGAAATGAAGAATTTGTAACTCGAACCAAGGATCGACAAAAAATTTGTTTATGTTTTCCACAACGAATCTGCCGGGACAAAAATATAGGACCTCACAAGCTTATAGCCCCAGTACGGTTTTTAAAAGCACCTGAGAGGCACTTCAATAATACAACAACATTCTGAGATGCGCTTTCGAATGCCGCCGTTAGCTCAATTACAGTTGAAAGGTTCTTTCGTTTAATGAGAACTGGTTGAACAGAACCACAGAAGAATGCTGGTTGAGGAGGGGAGTAGTGGTTTGAACCTATCAATTTACCAAGGTCTCCATCCAAAAGTTCCACTGTAACTTAGAAGCCTTCCATGGTGAGTGAGCTGGTCGGTGAGGTTTGCCGTAGAAGTATTTCATAGATCATTTCAGTTGCAGGAGTACTTCCATCTTACCCTTCGATGGAGCCTTGCTCTTTGCTTTTCGAAAGGATCACGGTTGAAATTGAACAAATCAGCAGATCTCTCTTATAAAAAAGCGTGTATGAAATACTCTAAATTCCATTTCACCTCACGAAATCCCATTTTTAAGAGCTTAAAAGCAAACCTTGCCGCAGTCGTCTTCCGAAGTTCGACCACCAACAGCATTTTGTTACTGCTGCTTGCTAGACTCTTCTCATTGTTCTCGGATGGATCTGCGCCGGTCTCGAATCTGAAACGACAAAATTTCAACACGGTAATCAAAAATCAGTTGAAATACACATCAGCGACGGCTTTGAACGGGACCATGTTGATCTCTGTCTGCACAGCGGACCCGTCACTGCGAATGGATGACCGCGAGATTTTGACCCTACCGCTGTGGCTAAAAATAAACCATGCTCGGCAATGTCCAGGCCTGAGCATTGTCTGCTCCTGCAACGCCAGCCCTCGCTCTTATAGCCAATTTGTTTACTCACAGGGCTGGCGCAAGGATCATAAAAGGGTCTTCGAGGTTTTCTGTGCCGAATACGAGGCGCCGGAACAGCTGGCAAGGGTCAAACAAGTGCTTCGTGACAGATTAGTCGCCTGCACAGGAGTTTGTGCGGTTCACAAACCAGTACTAGCTACGAACCAACTAAAACGAGTAAATTTGAATAATACTCCGATTTTTTTTTTTTTTTTATGTTATTTTTTTTTGTTTTTTTTTTTTTATTTATTTTTTTTAATCATAAAGACCTTGATTCCAGCATCGCTTTGTGCTTCGATCGCAATTCACAACTTCCAAATTTTCTTCGATTCTTCGAATATATAACGAATTAAAAGTAAACTAGAAAGTATTTCGGAGCTGGGATGCGCCATGTATTTCCAACAATCGTGGAATTTCAGTTCGATTTGGTCTGTGCTAGTGGTGACTTTATAGGACCAGCCGATGTTTTTGCCTTCGTAGATGAATCTGTGGCAATTATCTCTCGAAAAGGTTCGTTGACCTGTGGCGGGTATTGAGCTGGCTCTGGCCCGCAACGAATATCGTGGCACCAGCGTCAATCACTTGTGGAAGCATAAGTTTACAAGAATAGTAATCGAAGAATAGAATTAGTTATAGAAGAAGGTTCTACTGGTAGCTACTTTAATAATCGGCGAACGGTTTATTGATCATTTTTTACGAAGAGAAGCTATTTCATCTTCAGGGGTTTATTTTTTACCTATTAGAAAACAACATTCATTACTAAAGAAGGTGCTCGAAATAGCTTCTCCGGCAGCGACAGGCTTGAACTCTCTTTTCAACTGACATCACCGTGGGCCGCAAGAAGCAGACTTCAAATTCCTTCCCCGCCTTCTCCAAGGATGCTTCAGGGAGTCCAAACTTTGATGTTGCTCAAAAGGCATCTTCTGCTAAAGAAGCTCCAGACCGCAAAATCCATCGAGTTCAAATCGGACGAATTAAATGGCCAACAATCTAGTGACCAGTAACCTGGAGGTGACGTCGCAGAGCTCCACCATAGATTTCGTGGCATGTGCGGGCGCCCCTTCTTGCTAAAATATGCAGTGATGTTTCGCTGAGGGTTGAAAACAGTTCACCGAAGGAGCACATCTCGTAAAAGTGTTTCCTGGTAGATCTGGGCGTTAATTTTGACTGTTTTATCCACAACGACGAGCGATGTCTTGATTTCTGGGATAACTTCTTCCCTAACCATGACAGGTTTTGGAAATCGGCTCCTTGTGTGCACACGACGTCGAGCAGAATGTCTGATAGCCGGACTCAACAATTGCCTGTCGTTTTGAGACTTGTGCGCCACTTCCAGCGTGAAAATCTTCTGAGATGAACTCGACGTCATCTTTTTGCGGTCTACGGGTCTAGGGGTCCAGTTGAGAAGGGACTTGAAGCCTGTATAGCTGCCAAAGGAGGCATTTGTATAGCATTTCGAGCACCTTCGAGCACCTTTGTTAGTAAGTATTGTTAAGCTTCATCGTATATAAAAACAAACTTCTGAAAATGTAATAGCTTCTCTTTGTGAAAAAATATGGTCAATAAACCATGCGCCAATATTTATTAAGCCACCCTGTAGTGGAACAGCAATGAGGAAAATGTGCTGCACAGCTGGAAAAACTCAAACTACGAAAATCCGGAACCGCAATAGGTTCCAAGTGGGCGCAGGAGTGTTTATCAGTGAAGGAACGCGCAAAACAGAAATCGGGATGCGGAACACTTGTATTTTGTAAACTGGAGTGGTTGTGCAGGAACTGATCCACACTTCAAATCAAATTAACTCTTCGGAGCTATAACTTTATTGAGGTGGAACTCCTTTTAATGTTGAGAAGCCATCATTAATAGCAGCATCGCAACGTTCGGGATTCAGCGGAGGCTCATTAGGCCGTCATAGTTTGGGAATTCTTGAGAAGAAAAAGAGAGACGTCATTCTTAACTGCGGAACCCCAAACCGGCGGCGTTCCTTTTGTTCCATGGAATAGCCTGGAACGGCCAATAAAATTTTTCTGATATTTTTTCAGTTCAGTTTGGTCAGGCTTCGCAACCCGTCTCACCAGCCAGAGAAATTATTATAGCGCCCCATTCTTAGTGCTCGTGATAAAGACGGACAATTTAATTGGACTAAGATTTTCAAAAAAAGGCATTCTGCAAGGAGGGAGTGAAGCGGAAGAACTCTTCAAAAAAAGTTCATTTGGAAAGTACGATAATGAGCGCGGAGTATCATGAACCAGACAGAATAAACCGAAAACCAAACGGACACCTGGAATTCAGCATGACCTAATGGCTTTGAACGCGCCTCGCATTAAATTTCCGTTCAGAGAAGCAGGGTCCATTGAGCATTTTGGGAGCTCAATACATCTTCAACGACAAGCTGTCATTTTTGTGAGCTTCGGCCAAGCGGATTGTTTTGAGGGTGGGATTTTAACATAACCAACGATCAACGAGCAATTCCTACCTAGTCAAATTTTCGAAAATGGGTACTACAATTTTGTCCCATAGGTGCTCTTTTCGAATGGAACTTTCCCCCACAAAAACTCCCTGCCAATCTATCTCTGATCTCAATATTCTAGATGAAATATCTGTTCTGAAACTAAGCGTTTCGCTTACAACATCCATTGTAAAGAGAATTAATTTTCAGGCATACGAAATAGAGGCGGTAAGTTAGTCTAGCCGTCAGTTAACTTAAACTCTGTTTTCCACTAGAAGAACAATCAGGATTTGTCATGAACTTAGTCACAATCTCTCCTAGACGTTTTACCCTTAAGATGCCCAACAAGTCGCATCGCTCAGTTTTTAAAGGCAAGATTCGGGATAAAATAGGTGTGGAAAAGCGTTCAGTTATGAAGCTATAGGTGGGAGGTGGTCTGTAAAAGAGAAGGAAAGCAAACGAAACCACCGATTACGCCCCGTACAGAGACCTCCCCTATTTCAGCCACATTCCACCTTGGGATAGAGAAGAGGCGAATTGGACGAGTTTCACGAACCTAACTCTACTTGCTCCAGTGCCAATAACATTGGATCGCGCTGGGACCACTGCCTCAAATGCGCCCGCGCTTTTCAAGCAGCGCCACGTGGCAACCGACAGCGGAGGGTGGGGCTTGCGGACGAAGGTGTGAGTTGCGGGTTGGACGAGCTCCTTGCGCCTTTGTCGCGCACTTTCAAGCGGCAAAAGGGGTGCGACATCAACACTTGTCCATCTGCCTACTACCCCCTGGATGGAACAGGCGAGCCCGCCTAACGCGGAGCGTGCCTTTAAATTGAGTTTCTGGTTGACCGCTAAAACAAGTCGATCTTAAAGTAGAATTTCCTCCCTGAAATACCATGGGTTTTAACAACCAAATAATACATTTTCAGAAATCATTTTTTCAGCGCATTCTCGCTCGCTTTTCAGCTCAAGATACATGGTTGGCTTGGATTTATAACGAATTAGGTCGAATGTCAAGCTTGCACCCCAATGTGCACGGTGACGACAAGGACTGAAATGCGGCTGCGACGGTACAATTCCATAGCGTACAACGTACAACACAGATTTCAATCCCCGGATCAGACGCGTGGTAAGCAGCGCCGCTTGCCACTACACCAATTCCACCCTTGGCATAATATATGAACCACGCACTATCCCCGTATTCAGTCACATCTTGGTATAGATGGTTGTATCAATTCTTCGAATGCTCGGACTAAAGACTATTTTGGTCTCCATTCCGACGCAATATAGATGGCAACCATCGAGTTCATTCGGGAATATCAAATATGATAATAGGAATACTCGACCTGTTGGATTGTCTAACAGCACAATTTTTAGAAGAGGTCGTGAACAATAACTCATGACTTCTTCCATTAAAAAAATAAAGGTGAGTTTGCTGCCAGTTTTACTAAACTTTCGTTGACATTTATGGCGATTGACTCTTACATTTCACACAAAGAATGAAGAAGGAAAACAGAAAATTTTCCGGAGGCAAACAAATCTCTCCCGAACGGCGCATGGAATGCTGTAGAAACATAAGATCTTAGAAGAAAACCTTTTAATTTGGAAAAAAAAGAAACACTACTAAGGGCACAATACTTGAATACACTACTAGTGAGGGCACAATATTTATATTGATATAGCTTTCGAAGCTCGAGCCACATCGTTTTTGCATAGTGCAACCAAGATGAGAAAAGTGGTCTCAATTGGGCTGATCTTCTGAGGCCTCAATGATGGCCTCTGAAACAACCGCCAAGTCCCACGTGAAAAAATGATTAGCTAGGTATATTCCACAACAGCAATGCAGAGACATATTTAGCGCATTAAGTACAAAGGCTTCCGTGACGATCAGCTCTTCAACACGCATATCAGTTGCCTCGAAAATCATAGAGGCAGCCAGGATTGCCTAACGGCTCCAAATAATTACCATGATGAAAATAGAGGAGCCAACGTAATAAATAGGAGTTCCTGGAGGAAATTCGAATAAGCTGGTCGACAAACAACGAAAGGCATGTTTGAGCCTTACCGCAACATATTCTGCGGACAAGTGAGCGTAAAAGTGCGCCCATGAACGCGTTTGCCCTACTCTGCCTCGAGTGTGCCACCTTTCAAATCGAATTCAACTTAATCTAAGCCTTATTAGCCTAAAACACAGAAAAAGTCAAGCGAAATATTCTGAGAACGTAATCTTAATTACCTTGAGAAACAAACAGACCCAGACTTGGATTCTAAAAAGGATTCCACGATAAGGTCGAAAGTCGAAGCAAGGAAAAGTTATATAGTGGTAAGACATTTGGACCTCATAAGGATGCGGACCCGACACGCAATTCGCAGAGAAGGATATGCTCCGGCGACCTAGCATAGCCCTCTCCGCGGCGCCATCGGCGCGCACGCCCACCAACTGGCTAACCACTTTTGCAGCATATCTCTAGTCGATTAGTAAAGAGAGCGTTAGCGTTGAAGAGTGCAGCATCGATGGTAGAACAGTGAATACCTGGGTTCCTTACAAACCAACGGAACGACCTACTCTATAGGGGTGCGTTGCAGTTCTCCTCCTCAGATTACTCAGGTTAGGTTACCTACAATTGGGACACCACTAGGTCCAATCGTGGGGCCTAGGCTTAGTCCCAACCTTGCTTCAAGCAAATAAGTGGTGTCCCAATTTTAGGTAGCGTAAGCATAAGCCAATGTGTAAGCATAAGCCTTTGCCTAAGCCCAAACCCATGCTTAACTTTAGGCCTCAATGATCGCGCAGCTCTAGGAAAACCTGACACCAAGTAGAGAACTGAACGTTTCCGACTCTATAAATGTCGATTGTTAGCGGAGGACCACCGCATGCTGTGAGTAGTATTGTGAAGAGATGCTGACTACATATGAATCCCATTCAATGCCTTCGTAATAATTCAAGCACCCTGCCACATCATCGCGGATTTACAAACGGAAGCTGTTCAACCGACAGCGTAGATCTGGCATGACATGATTTGTGAACTAAAGCTCCGCATATTTATTGCAGTACAAAGGACAGGGGAAAGGAAAAAAATGACTACACAGAACGCGCAAAACGTGGGTTTTTGCGAGCACTAGAGAGTGTTGGCCAATCCTGCTCACCAACGTAACATCTTTCAATATCCCGCACACACTTTGGTGAATAAGACAGAGAGAGTTTCCTCCCTTAATGTGACCGGCAATATTTTGCATGGGTAACTGTAACGAGCACCTGAGATAAAAAAAAAAACATGGAACTTATGAATAACATCGAATCAACCTATAAATTAGTGCAGAAAGATCACATCCCATTTTAAAGCAGCTTTCTCATCAAACAGTTCACTGGTCAGACTCGCAACAATGAAAGCACTTGGCAGGTCTTTCCTCTACAGCGACATGTTATCGAAATATAACCTCCCCTTCAAAAAGCGAGAAAGTGTCGGGTGCAGACCAAACACCACAACTGACGACGGCCTCCAAGTAAATCTGGTTAGAAGTTGTTCATAGTGATAGCTGATTTCTGGTAAATGATAGTTGTAATTAGTGACAATCGATAGAATACAACTGCAACAGGCTCATTTCATTGGCAGAAAACATTAACATTTTGTGAAGGCCGTCGTCACTTGTGGTGCATGGTCTGCACCCGACACTTTCTCGCTTTTTGAAGGGGAGGGTACTTGCTTCACAATATTAGGGTGCTACAGTACGAATGGCTCAAACATACGGTTTTCCATAATTCAGCAAACTTATGGTAATGCCACTAGTATGCAGCACTCGAATAATGAAGACATTACGGAGTACAGAACTCAAAAAATCATCCACATCTCGCCACATACTTGGACTTTTCATTCGAGCAATAAGTGACCGAAATTTTCGTGCACGCACTTGCTCATACATAACTATGTCCCACAACTTTGAATAGGTGAAAAAAAAGGTCCGCTGAAGTTCCAGTTTGTTACGCACTTCCACAGAGGACACTACGCTCGGAGCGCCATTACTCTCAACGCGGCTACACGCCGCTTCTTTGCTGGACAAGAAAAATCCTCGCAAGCCCACAAAGTACGTCGACGGCCACCTTAGCCGCAGAACGATGTGCTCAATTAGAGGAAAGTGGAGATAACTGCAGAGAAGACAGAATTTTCCAAAAGTTGCCGAATATTCCGAGATTTCATGGAAATTTGCGCAAAATATTCCGTTTTTTCAAAGCAGCACCCACAGGGTGGGCCAAGGTTATGAGGACAGCGTGTGCGCGCGTCGCTTATGTCCGCTTATTTCCTAGCCGCTCCACTTCCAGCGAAACTTCTGTACACTATTTGATAGGACACAATGTCTTCTTCCTCCTGAAACCAAATATCACGCAGCTCTCGAAATCAGTGTTAACTACAACAGGGTAGGTCGATCCTTGAATTGAACTTGGTGCGGATCCTGGCACGCTATATCTAGGAGCAGCTGAACGCAACAGGGAAGCTCTTGTGGGTGACAGTTGAATGCTTCAAGCTGTTCGGAACCACCAGAGACGCGGAGATTCGAAGGTTATTGTTAGCTTTAGGAAAATCACAGATGTAGAACTTCGCTTTTTTTTCGAGTTTTGTTCCTCCGAAATGAAACATTGATAGAGAGGCCCAGCTGGACACTCTGAAGACTCCACTCTGACATCGATGGAAAGTCACTCTAGTTCCTACTTGAGACTTTCTCATGGACGAGCCTCTCAACATAAAGCAAAATTACTGCAAAATAGGCAATTTTTCGAGTTACTTGCTTACGAAGAATTGTTACCTAGAAACCATCTATGTAGCTTATGTTTGGATTTACTGCATAGTTGACCCTGAAGAAACCCCAAAAACTTTGATCACCTGAACAACGCTAAGCACAAAGCCTGGAAACAATTTCAAACGCCTTGGTTGCCTGCCACCACACGCGCCATCCCTTTTCATCTAAAGGCTCGTGTAAACGCAGCAGGTGACATGTTCCTAATATGGTTTTCCTTTGTGATATTAGAGACAAACACCTTACTGAAGTTGTTTTATCCATCAAGCTACTAAGCGTTTTGACGACATAGTGTGTCTTTGCCCTCATTACTTGTCCTCCCCCGCCCCCACCCCCGGTCGAGTTATAGGCACGGCAACTTGGAACGCAAGAGATGAAGGAATTTCTGCCAATAGTTGGACAATTTAGTTTCGTCAGCGAGTCTCAAAGTAGCTAAATCGGTTCTGCACCCCCACGCAACCTTTCACATCCCGGGATTTTCGGTGAGCACCAGGCTCATGCGACAAAATGAGGACGCTGACTTCGTAGTTGCCCACTAATTCCCCACGAATCCTGCATAAGAAAGTGAGCATTGAACCACATCACTAATCTGGATGGAAGTTAAACGCGTGGCGTGTCCCAGAAACGGATTTATCAACAAAAAACCATCTTCATTACATCTTAACGCTCACTAGAATTTATTGGGCTTGTTCCCGTCAGCTTCGAGTCCTTTAATCTGTTGCCTTTACAACACTTCCTGGTCAGCTAAGGTGAACGGTTCCACGGAATGACCAAGGTAGCGACTGAATGAATTTCAATTCAAAACTCAAAAGTTCTTCAAATAATACATATGAATGAGTGTGAATTGGAACAGTGAACGCATGAGTGAACTGGATGCGCATTTGAGGAATAAACGGGAATCGCTGCGGCGAGCCTGAGCGACGACTGTCAGCTGATGCTTAGTGACAGCTAGCTGGTTTGGGAAAGAGCCGGTAAGACAGTGCGCCGAAGGCAATTTCAGCAAAATCTCAGCCACTAGTACAAATCGCCAAAGAAGCATGGGAAGAAGAACACAGCGCAGCAGGGACTTTCAGTAACATGGCTACAAGGTGCCATGCCAAAAACCGCATAAAACCAGCTGTCTTCAAGCAGGTATTCATTTGTCTGTCTCTAGTACAACCTGGCTAAAACTAGCGATTCCAAGGGGAATAAAATGTTACGAAGGACTGGACAACGAGCCTTGCCACTCACAGTGCATAAGCAGCCTACCGCCTCTCTGCCTGGGCCATGAAACACGTCACCCGAAACCAACAGAGACCTAGTTTGTTAATATCATTCAAACACGCGCTTTTATGGGAAATAGCGAGGCTAATGCGTTTGATTTCGAGTTTTCGAAAAACTGATGCAAGAAATGCCTCCCGCAGGGAGGAAAGGGCACGAATTCCAACCGGCTTCTATCCACCACCCACTGAGCTGCTTTTCCGGAAGGGCACTAAACCAAGACACCCTGGAATGAATGAATGTGCGAAACGTAATTCATTTGCATGTGCACACCAAGTTCGCATGCACTTTGGCCATCTCAATGGAAACCTTGTTACGGCTGACGAAGGGTGTCGAGGGTTGGGGACGATTACCTCGTCATCGTGGATCGCCCTCGAATACCTCCGATTCATCTTCATACCACGCATAAACCATAAGGCCGCGTTCATAGTTCGCGACTTGGGAAATTAGGATAGTAGGCAATAGAATATTTGGATTGTAGTAGAAAAGGAATATTGCGATGACCCGATTAGATAATGGCCGTATGCTATCCTTCCCCGAAGCTAGGTGATCCAAAGTTTCCTTTAAATTTATTTGTTTTGAACGATATAGTTTCTTCATTTTCAGTGCATGTTTACTTTAACCTACATACATACATTAAATGTAGGCCCTTTATCAGGGCAATCCCAGTTGGGAAGACAGAGAAAATTTAAAGGAATTTTCGTCCCCTAACCCTTCGGGGAGATAGCATACGGCCCAATATCTTTTGGAATCCTTGGAGAGTAGTAGAATAGTTTTCAGTACATGTTTACTTTTACCTACACACATACCTCAAATGTAGGCCCTTCATCAGGGTCTACCAGCGAGTCGATCAACGTGTGTCTAATCTTGTCAGTGCACTATCCTAAGCATAGTTATGAATATTAACTGGCGAGAAAAAAATTTAGATCAATCCAAGTGGGCTTCAATCCACGGAAAAACGCCACGGTGA
>MU883494.1:0-12417 GCA_036418205.1 Ostertagia ostertagi | reverse complement strand
TTGTTCGCTTACAAAAGTCAATCATTCTCTCTCACCTTATGGAAGTCTCCCCAATCAAATGCATCAACCAGTGGAATATGAAGGATGTAAATAAGCACTATTCTCCGAGCATTGTCAGTTGAACTACCTGAGATTGTTAAAATATTAAGGAGGTTCATCTGTGAAAATGCGAGCAGGAGAAAAGGAGCTTTCGAGAAGAATGGTATTGAAAATAATGTTCGAAAGATGCCTCGAAGTGTATGCGGTGGTTATCGGGGAAGAAATGAGGCAAATGGATACACCTAAAGGAGTCATTTGGCATGAAGGAGTGAGGAAGGGAAAACAGGTAGGAGTAAGAGAAGTCAGTTTCCTCTTCACCAGATTCAAGTGCAATAAAACTTATTGTTTTACAACAAGTAAGCAGTAATAGCAAGCAAATAGCAAAGCAGCAGTAATAACAGCAAATAACTGATGTGGTACAATACAACCTTTAAAAGGATGATACTTTAAGAAATCGAATTTCAAGGGTTCTTTTACGAAGAGACTACCAGCGATGTTAGTCCCACGACGACTAAGATACACGTAACTTCAACGCTGGGAACCTACAACCAGAGTCATCCGTGCGTTGCGCAGTTCTCAATGAGGGGGTCGTATTCGGGGTTGGTAATGGCCAAAAGGTTGGGAAAAGGGGGTCGTATTTTTGGCAGTTGAATGGGTTGTGGTGGCGGGAGAGGGGGTCATTGTTGACAAGTTTTAGTTATTCTCTTGAAATCTTCACGAAAGATGCAAAAAAATAGAGAAAATTGAGGGATCTGCAGCTTTATCAAACATATTTGCCCCCCCCCCCCTCCCACCTCCCCGGTCGGCAACCATTTGTAGTCTTTGGAGGGGAACGTGGACTGAGTTGGAGTGTGCCGACTGGTATCAGCATCAAATACAATAGAAACTGCCATGACGGAGAGGATGGTGGTCGAGGATGAGGAAGAGGGAGTCGTATTGAGGGGCTCCCTTGGGGCGGCTAATTTTCGTGGTCGTGGTGGGGGATCGTATCGATGTGGGTCCCCTGGGGAGGGGACTGCTGGATAGGGTCGTCAAATTTTTGGAATAGCAACCAGTGACGGTTGCCTACAAACCACTCCACTATTTGTTCCACTCGTTAAGAATGATTGTGCCTTCTGCTCTACAGAATCATCCAGGTCGGGTACTTTGAGAATGGGTAGGTACTGTAGAGATACTGCTGCTCAATCTTTCGTTGACTGTAATCCTATAAGGTCCCTATTGCAGAATACTGAAGATTGTGATATGAAATAGGGCTAGAAAAACTATCTGGGACATGCTCACCATCTTATGTAGATGGATTCTTTGGGCCGATATTCTTTACAAAAAACTGCGAAGTATAGACGACGTCATTGAAAGTTTAAATGCAATAGGATACAGTATTCGCCTATCTGAGCATAAGTAGCAGTTATAGAGTAAAGTGAAAGTCACATTCACGATTCACAAATTGCATGTATCCCATCGAACATGAAGAGATCACTTAGGCGTGTTCTTCAGACATCAGGAGATCTACGGATGTTGGTAACACATGAGTAAAACTGAGAGAAAGCAGTGATCGAAATCGATTGTGCTGATAAATTATTCGAATCTCCTCAGAATTATCAAATTCGATCTTCATTTTTTGGATTTTCATCATAAACAAGGGGAAAACTCTCAATTTTGATCTCCAGGGGCCGTATCCTATCCTTCCCCAGGCCTAGGAGACAGAAAAAGTCCATTGAATTTAGTTGTTTTCACGACTCTCTGTTCCCTTGGTTTCCGCACTTCTTTGCTTTTACACATATGTATACATTACGAATATACAGTTTCTCAGAGCGAGTTTTGTTAAGAAGACAGAGAAAATTCAAGGGATTTTTGCTCTCACTATCCCTTGGGAGATGATAGGATAAGGGCCCAGCACGTTTGCACTGCCGAGAATGAAGTGGTGACACTTTCTGTTGCTTAGTCGATATCAGCATAGTGTTACTCGTTGTAGGTGGTGGACCGAGTGACCAGTAGTGGTCAGCGGTGTCGCGTTGTCAAGGTGCTTAAGCCGAAAATTACATCGCGCTCACAATACGCATATGACCATATTATGCTTCGGGATAATTAATGATTCCTCGTACCCTGGAGATATTTCCAGTCAATCTAACTGTCGTTGATGTTAGCACTTATGGTCTGCCGTACACACCACACCGCGTGACCTTACTGATCGGCATACTGAATTCTGCACACGTTTCTTCAACGACCACAAGACCATTTGCAAGACAGCACTCCACGCTAAGAGAGCGCCCACAACGCTGTTTTTCCCAGGGAGCAACGAAGAGGCGGGGAAATTCCAATTACATTTCAAACAGTCACATCGGGAACAACCCTGGGAGAAAACGATGGTCTTGCACCGATGGCATTCCGGATTCCATACTCAGGAACCCATGATTTTAGCGCGCTTGTACGACTTTTGGAACGCACTGAATCTTGAGGAAGAACGAGAAATAGAGAAATAATAGAACATTGACAAAAAGGACGAGAGTGATGTCAGATAAAATAGAAGGGATCCCAAACCCACCAATAACGTCCTAAGGCGGAGGTTGCTCTTACGGTTGTGTATTAGCAGTCACCCTTGCGCCATTCCGGCCACTTCGATGATCGAAGAAGGCGCCAGATGTCAAGGATATTTTAATTTTTCTTCCTGAAGTTCCACCAGTAAAGAAGTGTGTTAGAGAAGTGAATTGCTGGCCGCATGCTAGCAAGCCCAATGAACGGCAGGGGATATATCGCGCGCACTGGATCATTGGGGACTGCTGCATAAGGTCGTCAGAGATATACCGCCGGCCAGGGATGTATCCCGACGGCTGCGGCGTACTGTATACAGCATGCCTCGGGAGGGGATGAGAATATTTCCCCTACAACTCTCAGGACTTGTTGTATGCGAACTTCAGGGATATATCTCCACGACCCTCGGGGTTTGCTGCATACGACTTCGGGCCTTGCGCGTACAGTATAACCTCCCCAGGGTGAATATTGCTTGAGGATTCCTCAACGGCACGTCGAGGATTTTCGCCTGATCCTTTACGTTCTCGCGCGCGGATATTCACTCTCGCCACCCGCGAGCCGTCTGTGCTCTCCGCGCGTACATTCACTATCGGCTCTACTCTCGCACAGCAGAGAGCGATGGTCGAGGAATTCCTCGACCGTTATTCACCCTGCCTCCCACCCTTTGTCTCGTGAAGGCATTTCTTTGAAGGAAATCACAAGGTATTCGATGTTGATATTAAAGTGATGGATTTGATGATACATACCATTTCGTAAGAAGCGTTATTCAGTTTCGTATCACCTTCGTAAGAAGCGTTAATCAGTTTCATATCACCTTCATGGGATCAAGAAGAAACCTCGGACGGGTTCATTTCTCAGCCTAACTGCTTGAGAGAGGTGTGATTCTGCCGATTTGGCAATCATCGGATGAGCACCGGTAGTCGTGAATCTGCGAAGAAGCTGTCCAAAGAGGGCTCACATCACACGTGAGTTTATTGCGATTGAAGGCCATGTGTGCCGTTCCTTCAGACAACCGTCCTGTGCCATTTAGGAGCCGATTTAATGCTTCCGTGTTGATGCTGAGCTCATTAGGATTTGCTCAAGTTGTAGCGCAATGGATCGTCGTCAAGGCCACGCTGCTCATTGCCCAATTGCTCATCCTTATCTTGTGTGCTTTCTCGCATGAGGTTGGTTAACTTTCAACTGAGGAAACACTCGCCTGAAACAAGTTCTCAGCTTTCACTGAAAAAATAAGAAGTTCAATAAACGATGATTCAAGAGGCGCCCGTATCGATGTGATTGAGTTGGCACGATGTTAGCACCTAAGGCAGCGTTCATAGTTCGCGATCGCATATCGCGATGAGACGATTATGCAAATAGGCGAGTATTTAATAGGAAAAGCGTACGTATCGATTAGGCGATTAGACGAGTAAGCGGATAGTAGCCGAGAAGGAATGGATACGTATTGATTGTTGGCTCTACCATTCGAGCGGCCGCCTAATAGCCTACTCGTCTACTCGCCCAATCGATATGTATCCTTTTCCTCATAGCCTAGTCGCCCAATCGCCTAATCGCATATGCGATCACGAACTAGAGTGCTCTCTGACTCGTCTCCTATTTTGCTTCACAGGCCGGCCGAGCCTGAAAAGAGTGGGATCCTTAACGAGTTTTGGGCCTATTGTCTTGATTATTTTCTTCACCACTGCTCCACGACGGTTACAAGGCTTCTGTCAACCAAGGGTGAGAGCGTAGCTGGAAAAGCACACACTTTGTGTCTTATTGGGACTAAGCCTTTTGAAGAAGATAAAGAAAGAGGAGATGCTGTGATAGTGTGCACTTGTGAGAGCTCCCAGACATCACTACAAAACGCTGAACCGCCAAGCCTCAGCGGTTGACAGATGTCCTGAGACCCTCCACGACACCTCTGCTTTTATCATTTACCGTATATTGGGACTGATAGCGTCATATGAAGCTTTTTGGGTGCGTAATAGACTCTTTCGGACGGCCAAACAGCTTTGATATGCGATTCTGAGCATCGACAGACAAAGATAAGGATTTCAGGGCGCGGGGTGGTGTCGTCGGGGGAGGGGGGGGGGGGAAGGTCGGGTGCCGGATATGAGCTACTAGGAAGGAGGTAACTTCGGCCAAAATAACAATTGCATTACTTCTCTCTGGCTCTCTGGACCGGGTGGCTAAAGCTTAAGGGAAAGCAGGAGGAGAGGGAGTATAGGTGAGTAAGGTGGACTCTTCTGCCACGATGACCCAAACCTAGTATGTAGTAGCACCAGCGCACAGATGTATAGCAAAATTTGCCCATCACTTTCTTCGGTGTGATTAACTATTGAGCAAAAAGTCGACACACGGCAACTCTCACATCGAATCTGAACGATAAACGAGATGGTCACAGGGCGACCTGAGCCCCCAATTCACTGTGTGATCGACCAAATAGAATGGCGACACAAATACTCATCAACACATCGGTATACAGGGATAGCCAAAAGCCAAAAAGACACTTTGCCCATGGGACGCATCACCAAGCTTTTCATCGCGCAGGGTGCCGCTGTTGATGGAAGTTTCACAGCAAAATATCCCTTATATGTATGAGTAGAAGCAGGCCCTCTTCCACTGCCCTCACCGTCCTCAAAATATGACGTCATCTTCCATCACCGTTGAGCTCAAGAAGGCCTAAAGTAATCGTTCCAGCCTGAAGCTGCTACATAATTTCTTCAATCGGTTGACTGGTGAATAGCTTCTAGGACAGTAGCTGTGACTGTGCAAGACCGCTTTTGACCAGCTTCACGAATAACGTCGTAATGGTCCACGATACGTCGGGGACCTCGTTACGTTCGAATTCTCACATGGGATTCCACTAGCAGTTGGGTTCCGCCCATGAACTCACCTCGTTAATCCACATCCGTCCTCGCTCGCATTCATGCTTTCTCGTCATCAATTTTTTCCCTCTCTGCTTCTTCAGCACCTTCGCCGCTTGTCTCCTGGAACCCTCCACAGCCTATAGAATTGAGCCCTTCATTCCGAGAGTTTGTGGTGACCTCACCTCTTTTTTCTCATTGTTCGCATCTCTACTGCACGCATAGTCATACTTGCTAGATCCTGAGATATGCCTTCAATAATGATAATCCTTACAAATCCAGGGTCCTGCCCAATCAAAAGCTTCACCCTAATATCAACTTTTACATTTTTCAATTTGCGCTCATGTCCTTGGAGGGGAGGGGGACATTCAAAACAGGGACGATGGTAGGTGACACTAGGACCAAGCCCAGGAGAGGGGAGAAATCGCTAAGGAGAACACCATCTGCTCAAATCCTTCTCTAGCCTTCAGTCCCTGAGGCTTAGGGAAGGGGCACTTGGGGCTACCAGTCCAAGTGCTGTAAGTGGCTCACCCTCTTGTAGGTCTACTCCACCCCGCCAACGGCATGAGCGCCTTCATTTTTTATTGTGGCTATTTTTGATATTTAATTCTCTATGAACAGTGGAACTTCATTCATGGTGATGCTTTAACACGTCATCGTCGAACCCACTTCAACGTCGCCAATGTTCTCGAAACTTATCAGCCACGAGCCAGAACCGAAGGACATCTGTTTCAGGTGCGTTGCCTAGTAGACCGTGTTCGTTTCTGGACATCTTTCCTTGAGGAACTACTTGAACTCGGCCCTTCTAAACCGCCTCGATTAGATGCTCCCGCCTGCGCCTCTCGCCTGACAGCGGCTCATGACTTCTGTGATCTCACACATTCAAATTTGCCACACTATCATTGGCTCACCCGCCCCGGAGTTCCCCTTCCCTCCGGTTAGTCTAGGAGCTCTCACCTTCCTCCTCGACTTGGAGCTGAGTGTTCTCTCGTCTGTGCTTGGCCACTCGCTGCAAACAATTGAGTGAACTTCAAGTACATAGTTCGTCAATCGTCAATTTTCGCTTACTGTACTTATACCCCGGGTCCTCAAGAACTGCCATAACCCTACCACATCCTCTCAGGAGCAGATCTTTTCCTACATACAACTCTTTCAAATAAAAAGCTTAGCATTCTCAGCCAGAACCACCGACACCTGGCGATGTGGCAGTGACACACTCGAGCGAGAAAGAAAGCAAGAAAACTGCTTTCACAGACCAGCGTGACGCGGTACGGACGTGCTTTTTTCAATGATTAACCAGGTTTTAGCAGAATTTCGTTTCTTGTCCTTACCTTCTCCTTTCAGCATTATGCCGGAATGTTCACGATTGCGATGCAGAGAAATAAAGAAATGGAGATGATGGTAAGGTAGGTTGAAGTCATAAGATGAATAGAAACTTTCGACCTGGATTCACCACTTGCTGGGCGCGCCATGTATCACACTTCTATCTGAAATCGTAGGTTAGCGCGTTGAACATGACATACCTATCTACACTTAATGAGCATGTCCGATGAGCCTAAGCCCACATAAGTTACGATTTTACACCATAATATGATCAGCATTTATTACCAAACAAGTTTGAAATTACATAATCTCCGGGAATTAACGCCTGACCCCCACTGTGGTGGAATAAGTCCGTGCCACACGATGGCATGCGGACCATTAATACCACAATGACGCGCACGTTTCCAGAGCACCAGACAGGTTAGGATAATACGAGGACTTACAACCTGAGCATAATGCAAAAGGGAACGCTCTCGTTCCGGAACGAGTGTTTACATCGTTACGAAAAAGCTCCTATTTTGGGCGCGTATAAGACCCCGAAACGAGAAGCAATGGCTGTCCGGACCGCTCCGTCCCACACGTGCATGTTGATAATTTGGGTATACGCTTTTGCAGGATGTTTTTAAATTCCTAGACGAAAGTGCAATTCGAATCACGGGCCCTTTATCTGTAATCCTTGCACACTTAATCTGCACATTTACCCAACACGGCCGAATCTAAGCCATAAACTCGTCCAACTTCGACGGGTAAAACGCGAGCCTCAGTTCTCCAGATTGGACGTTTGTTCAATTTCTTATTCACTGCCACATAACATGGCACTTCTGCTTTCATATTTGATACCATAAAATTCTCGCAATCGCTGCCTGCCTTCAGAAATTTCAACATAGAAATCGCGTAGGGGAAGGGGCGAAACGCTTCGGCTACGCTATTTTACAGTGCAGATTAACGGTTACCGTAATCCGGCCACCATTTAAGAAGCCGATCCCCGGCTTCCACGATGATTGCTACCTCGCGCTACGTACTATAAATGTCTGAGTTGTTCATAGGTTTCCACTGAGAATGAACGCCGAATTCGAAGAATCTGCGGATCTTCTAAAGAATGCATGGTATCGTTATTGATCCACAAAATGGGAGGAGACGTCGAATCGCGCATTCGAATCTGCGAATCCTCTTGAAAGGAATGAGTGTCTATCGATCAGTCAATCGGAGATCGCAGCATCGAAACGGCGGTGCGAAAATCCTCTAGCAACGCTAATAGGGCGTGGTTTACTACGTCGATACGTATTAGACTCGCATCCGCGTATCGGTGCGTGTTGGAAATTAATCATGAACGATACCTATCAGAAAATTCTTTTCGCAATTGAATTTCAGGTTCCAAAAACTAGAACAAGCTGAGATAGTAATTGAAACACATAACCCTATGCAAAATATACAACTGATGAGATATGAAGAGTGCGCTGCTTTGATAAAGAGTGCACTACAGTAATAAGACGGAGTTGTAACGACAACGTATCTATAGATCAAATACCACTGCCACCCTTCCACATCGATACGCACGGTTTGTTCGCATACCCATTAGTGATTCTCGCTGCCTCATCACGTCATCTGTAAGGGCCCACTGCCACTGAAAATGGATCATTGAGCAGCCGTATTACCCTCAGTCCTAGTAACGTATTGCCTATCGTATCCCATAGAAAATTATCGGCACACTCTTTAAAATATATTCTGTAGAGACAGCAAGAGATCAGCGTGTTCTTCGTTGGACGTTGCCCAACTGCAAAATGTCGAATTGAAGCCTGCAGATCCAGAACAAGACAAGAAGGAACACGAAGAGAAAAAGAAGAAGGAAACCGAGGAATATCTCAAGCAGTTTGACAAACCGTTCACCTGGACATATATGTAGTATTTTGTGTTATTTTTCGCATTCAGAATAAATACATACGTCTAATATTATAAGAATTGTAATGGCTATCTGTTTCATGCGTCGTCGTTAGAGACACTCGCTGCACGGTAACTTTAAAGGCACTTAACATGCTGAAGTGTATCGCGGTATGCCTCGCTCTCGCGTCTGACCCTCTAGCCGTTTAGCAGAAAACCGTTAAGGGTTGAAAAGAGCAGCACCGATAAGAGTTGCATCAATGCGCTCCACCTCTACCCTTATTTCCAACGAATTTTTTTCATCCTAATATCTGGTACGGGCGAAGTGTACAGTACAAGTGCCTCACCGACTGCGAGCGGTCCGGGATCAAATCCTGGGTCGTGAGTCGCCCGGGCCAACCAAGCCTTCCATCCCGGGGTCGGTTAATTGGTACCAGACTTGTCTGGGAGGATAAAAAACACTGACTTGAACATCGGCTGGCCCCCGCAAGTCATTGTATAGGCCACATCGCATTCAAATGCCACTGCGAATGTACAAATGGAAACGTATGATCAACGCAAATGTATGCTTTACGAAGTTATTACGGCGATAACGCTGATCGTTCTGACGAAATTACCTGATCACCTTTCTCCCACTGATCATCAAATTGCCCGTCAGGGGTCATAGCTCTCTTCAAGCGTACACGGAATCTATCCATCCTTTCTTCAGAAGGATTTTTGTTCGTTGAAAGAAGTTGCGACAATCAAGTAGGACCGGTTCATACCAGGGCGTTCATTGGACATCCGAGGATCCTATCCAGTAAGGCGCCTGAGCTTCAACGTAATCACAGAACATTACTCGGTGTACTATTGAACTCGCCCCTGTGTTCTCTGCCGCGAAAGGCCAGAGCACAGACGATTAGAGAACGGCGCCTGGCTCCGCTCCAAATCTCAAGCAGTAAGTTGTGAGCCCTAGACTAAGCCTTTGGAGAGGAGGGGTTCTAGAGTGGGTGTGTCAATCATATTGTGGCAAAATTTGAATGCATCGGATCAACATACCAAAGCGCTGTTCAGCGAACAGAGCGCGAGGCGTAATGCCCTCAATTCGAAGCGTACGAAGTCAGTTATCCGTAGACAGCATAATCGAGTATTAAGTGTGACCTTTAGCAAAACGCAGAGTCCTAGTCTTCGACCGTTGAGGTACTTCAAAAACAGGCATTAACTTAAGGACACTTCATACAGTCGGCAGGTAAATATCTCAATACCTGCACAATATCATAACTCTTTTAGGTAATAATCCCGCATCTCGCGCCACTTTGCAAGACAATTCATGCCACATATTTAGTTCTTCGACTTGCTGCTCCATATCTGGATCCTAAGGTTCTTCAAAAATCTTATTTCCTCTGGACCAAATAGCCTTCGGGACTCCGCACTTACTGCACAGTTATACAAGTGTCAATAGAGTCAGCCTCACTGTGCGATACACATTGGTGAGCAGAGTCAGCCTATCGCTTTGGCAATCGTACATTCTTACTGCTATACCACTGTTGAAGGGACCTAAATATGACACTTGAATGCTTGGTGGAAGTATTTAAATTTGGTTCGACACTACTCTTAAGTTGTTAAAATCGCTTACTAATCTCTATATACTGAATGAGAACCACTCACTAAGCAAACTCTGTAATTATCATGCCATATCGATCATTGAGAAGCTGCAAAAATCTGCTCTGAAAATTTTCCCAGTATATGCAGTTGACAGGCTATACTAGAACTGCAAGCAGACCGATAATTTGACAAAGTAACGACATTGACTTTTAGGCGGAACTTTATCGAAAAACTTGGTGGTAAGGATTCACGGTTTCTATAATATACTAATAGCAAGCCTATGCTCAATCTGAACGCGCGATGATGGCTGTAGTTGGGAAGGTAGATTATTGACTGGTCGTTCGATCCTCTGATGCTGATGCAATCTACACCGGTATGATGCGACACACTAATTCCCAAGTTACAACGGACCAACAAGTGGAAGGCGATGTCCTATCCACATGAAGTGATGCATACCACTTCTAAGGAAGTGCATATCCATGTACAATCATCACTTTATTAACAAGAATATCATATAAAATAAAAATGAGAGACATGAGACAATGTAGGGAAACAAATACGCCCAGGTTTTGAAAACGAGAAAGATAATAATATAACCAAAAAATGTTACCAAAACAGTCACACAGTTAAGCAGTATCATACAAAACGGAGTCATCAGAATTGGACCTTCCATAAATCGAACCTATTATTGAAATGAAGAGAATATTACACAATATAAGCAGATAGTTATAGACTCTATAATGGATTAATGCATATGGATTTAATGAATTCAACAAATCAGCGATAAACAAAACACCGTTTCAATCAAAGCACCCATTACCAGTAACAGACACGTTAGTAATCACAAAAAAAAGAATACATATGACCACGAGCTTTAATGCATCTGTTACCATTTCATTATTAGTAAAATATTCAAAACTGAAACCATTATTTCTAGTTAGCCTGAGAATAGGATACGTTTACAGAGCCTAGACACTTTCTTCTGCAGAGCTTGTCGTGTTAGATATCTGAAAGGAAGAAATAGAGTTCATTTGGATTATATTGCGGAATTCGTCCACCCAATAACCTATTAGAGTTGATCTCAAAACTCGATTGGACTTCAAATCAAGACCATAATGACGTGAAGAATGATAAGGAGAGGGGATTACACATAGTCAATAGTAGCATTACGTCAATTACTAAAACTCCTCTTACTATAACCACCCACCCGCGATACAATTTTCGACAAAATTTCCTCACTTTCTCGAATTCCTTTCCTATTTTCCAGATATACGAGATCATTCCATCTAATACAATCCCCTGTGTAATCTCATATTTAATAGACAGCTGAACACAACACATAGAGTTTGTTGGGGTCCACGAAAATGATCAAAAGGGAACCTCCAAGGTAAGGTATCTGTCCCAACTTTGAGAGAAAAGTGACAGAACACCTATTAGCTTACCATCCGACTATGCTTACAAACTTTTGAACGCGATCTCGTCCGTTGGGTCGATGATAACGACGACACTGTTGAATCGGTTGTTGTTGCTGGCGACGAGAATGCTTCTGGGAACTCATCTACACGTGAGAAGTCGAGGCGAGGAATAGGACGATTACGGCAGCGAAGACGCAGGGGTTGATGATAGGGCGGGCATGACATAGTCCTGAAAAGTGATTTCGTCTACGAAGACCAAAACACAGATCGTACTCTAGAGGAACATACATGCGACTTTTTGGAGAGCGTTCCACTGAGTCGTCATCGGAATCGTAAAGGCGTCGACTGCTTGTTGGAGACCAGTCTCCACATCCAGCCATCCGTTTACTGGCGTCACTAATCGATACACGCGAATCCGCTCTACGTATTTTACCTTCAGACTTCGAAAGACGGCTCATTCTAAAACAAGATGAAAATTGGGTATTCTTCTGAAACTTCAATATTTAATCTTATTCTAACGGTGTAGTGTTCTCAGCCGGTGTGTGGATCGGTCTATTGCGTTCGCTTGAGGATGACGGTGTGTCATCATCAAAGTTGAGACGATATCTGAAGGAAGATTCACGACTGTTACACCAGAATAAAAGGAAGGAATGAAGCGCATGGAGTTATGCTGCAAAATACCAACCTCGGAAAAGGGTCACCATTACTAGGTTGATCGTCCATTTCCAGAAATCGTCGACTCAACGTTGTGAAACTGTGCCGTGATAGGCGCCCTTCTGGAAGAAGCACATAAAACATGT
>MU883493.1:0-14485 GCA_036418205.1 Ostertagia ostertagi | reverse complement strand
AATGTGTTAAATCGTCTGTGGGTCATTTATCACAAATCCTCGCCATCTCTCTCTCTTTTTCTGAATGACCTATCTTGCGCATCATGAATAGCCTAGTTGAAATGTGTAGTGTTCTTACAAACTAATTTCTGACAAAATAGCCCTTATAAGGAAAATTTTTCTCTGTACATGAGTGAACACCTACCGTGAGCGGCTCTATGTTAATATGCTGACGCCATTACGGTTTCTCTTTTAATGGGGGTAGGTAATTCGGAATTTGACTAACACAAAGAAGAAATTTAATGCTCGGATGGATATTCACCACTCTTGAACAGTTTCGAACTTGCCTTTTTACGCCTGCGATAACACAACTGTAAAGTTACAGCGAGAAAAGCCATGTTTTGAAGGAATCGTAGTGTTCATGATGTTGTGAAGTATCACCAGCATCAACTGACGTCTAGTTGCTTGTTGATTCTTAGTGGGTGAATGGAGCGTCTTCATTGGTCCCTGTCGCGTGCCAGGCCCTCCTCGAGGGGCATACAGCTCGTTATTCCTATTCCTATTTCTATTTCCCAGAGATTTTGTGATGAATTCCGACCATCGGACATGTAGTCGTCCCTCGGTCCCCACCTTCACCCACTTTTTTCTGGGCTTTCTTGGAACCTAGGAATGTCTCCTGGACATTGGATATCGAACAAGTAGAATCATGAAGCAGTCGTCATTCAACCATCACATCAAGCAGAAATGGCGGCGGGATTGGAGAGCACCTCGCAGTATTGATCGGGCACTTGTGATTTCTGTGATCCGTCGCGCGATTCGTTCGCGCAACAGATCGCGGACTCTTTTACCAGCCTCAGTGGCCTGCTCCTCTTATTGCGGATTGGTCTCTTCTTCTTCGTCAGAAGTGAATTCGAGGGGGTTATTCCTCAGACGATTTCTACACCAGTTTTTCTTCTCCCGTTAGATCCTTCTATCGAGTTAGAAATTTGTATGAAGCACCCACCCCCATTTGGAGAATGCTCCATTCCACAGCGGGCAGGTCCACTTAAATCGACTTAGCAGCTCAACATCTTCACCGTTTTCTTCCGCTCTTCAGGCTCTACCAGAACCAAACCTAAAATTTTTGCTGTTTCCGCAGCCTTTTCGGCGCGTAGGTGTCCACTGTAAGCGATCTCTGCCTAGCTGATAAGTGTTTTGCACTTCTTCTTCCTTCTAGTGTGAGAAGCGTTATGCCTGTCTATGTGTGTGCGTCTCTCTGTCGATTTTTCTTTCACGAAATTCGATGTTACCTGAAGAACCACTTGGAGAGGTGGAATCAGGTTCGAGATGGGTGGAGTCTGAGTCAACCTTTCGTATAAAGGGCTTGCTCTGGCCGATACTATTCCTTAGTAATACTATTGATCAGAGGATATTGCTGCGGTAGAGAATGGTGCCACTCGTCCGATATCTAGTCGAAATCCAATAATCCCACACAGACCAACGCTACGTACTTTCCATCCATTCGCAGTAACCTAATGGGAACCATTTTGCTTTAGGTAGTTAAAGGCACGCTCCGGGATTAGGCGCGCTCGCCTGTTCCATCCCGGGGGTAGTAGACAGGCGGACAAGTGTTGATGTCGCGCCCCTTTTGCCGCTTGAAAGTGCGCGACAAAGGCGCAAGGAGCTCGTCCGACCCGCAACTCACACCTTCGTCCGCAAGCCCCACCCTCCGCTGTCGGTTGCGCTGCTTGAAAAGCGCGGGCGCATTTGAGGCAGCGGTCCCATTGCGATCCAATGTCATTGGCACTGGAGCAACTAGAGTTAGGTTCGTGAAACTCGTCCAACGCGCCCTTCTCTATCCCAAGGTGGAATGCGGCTGAAATAGGGGAGGTCTCTGTGCGGGGCGTAATCGGTGGTTTCGTTTGCTTTCCTTCTCTTTTACAGACCACCTCCCACCTCTAGCTTCATAACTGAACGCTTTTCCACACCTATTTTATCCCGAATCTTGCCTTTAAAGGTAAAGAGATTGGTTTTCACATTAGGAAGCCCTCACAGCTTGCTCTTAAGCCATATCAACACGACCAAGCACGATGTGAGAAGCTGATTAGCAGTTTCCACCGTTTTCTTTGTCCTCACAGCTCTTCTATGGAAATAAGAATAATAAATCTAGGATAATTAATAATTCTAAATCTTTAATCAAGACAAACAAAATAGTGTGATACTAAAGCTTTTTTAAAGCGAAGAGATTTACGATAAAGTGCGTAGCGCACGTGACATGCACTATTGATGACAGGTAATCGAGCGCCCCAAGAACGAAGCTTTGCGGTTTTGTGGCCGGCTGATGTTGCAGCGTACAAGGCTTGCCATTCCTTTCTGAGCCCCGCCACGGTCTGTGCTCCGCCCCCAGCAGCAGCGCCCTTCGATTGCCAATGTGACGAGATATTCCACTTCCAGAGTGTATCCTATAACTTTTCATGGGATGCGTGATCAATCAAAGCATGATGCTTGCTGAAATGATAGAGGCTATCAGCATAACATGTGCAAACGACCTCCTAATTGGTTGCTAGCTCGTCCATTATCGGAGGTCAACGGGCAAAGAAAGGGGTCCCATTTTGCGCCTTCTTGACGGATTTCTTTGCTTTTTTCGCCACTGGGGCATTATTCAGCATCTCCACTTCCACTATGAACCCAGTCCAAACTTATCGTAATCCCTCGCTTTAACCACTGCCTCCTACTCACTTTTTTCCAATGAAGAGCCGAATCGAATTGAGCTCAGCGTGAAGGCCTCGCAATTTACATAGGGAATAGTTCTATACTTAATTTCAGGAGCAGATCACAGCGAAGCACTCACTTGTGAAAACAGAGCTTGGACATACTTGCGATGAGTATGGACGTAAGTTAAGGAGTTGAATTTACTCTTTACGTTAACTTTACAATTTTTTCTCAGGAAGACGTAGTCTATTACTACATTCTCGTATCAATAGCGACCATTGCATTCATTTATTCTCTGTATCTGATGATCAACGTGACGCCTCCTCGAATGAAACCATACGTATATTTACTCCTTAATATACAGGTGAAACAAAAATATTCCTTCTGGTTTTTGAAACTATTGGCTAACCAGGGAAGGGTTTCAGCTGTCCATGTGACTTTGAATTGAGACCTAGGTCAATCGATGGAGCCCAGAATTGTCAGTTACAAAGATGGAAAGCAAAACTGCGACCCACTCGCCTAGAAACTTGAGAGCGACCAAAGATGGCTGTTAATGCAGCGTTGATATAGTGATGTTTGACAAAAGCCTTGCAAAGGATTCTGTGGCTCTGATTTAGATTTAGATTTAGATTTATTACGTGTGCAAAAGGCACATGTGGGAAAAAAAACGATACAACTTCAAAAAAAAGAATCAAACATAACGTCCACGCTAAGTAAAGCAAGAAGAAAAAGTCAGTCAAGATAACGTCAAATCTGACAGTAACAGATGGAGTGTTTAATTCAGCAGTCAGTCTCCCGAAAACGCTAAATACTCTAACTCGTTGCTTTACGGCGCGTATAAGTCACCACAGTCTGAATGCGAAGCGACATGTTCAAGGTAACCTTTTTGCCAACTTCAAATAATGACTGCCAGCTCTAAACGTGAAATTTTTGGCACGCAAAGCAGTCTTAGGTTGAGTGAGCAAAATCTTACTGGATCCTCCTCTTGTTCTCGAGGGCATTATATTGAAAACATTACAGAAACGTGACCCAGGTAGAGACTGTACCATCTTGTGGACTAGACAAAGATCAAAGATTTTACGCCTGAAGATTGAAGAGTTGATAGCCCCAGATACCTGTTCCTAGTCGCCGCATTCGGTACATTGCCATAAGGGAAGCCACCAAGTCGAAGAAGTAACTTACGAGTGAAATTATTCTGAACCTTCTCCAGCGCAAGGATATGCTTTCCTTTTGAGGGATTGAAAACGGTAGAGCTAGATTCTACCAGAGGACGCACGTATGATTTATAAGCACGAAGTAAAGCTCCTCTGTTTCCGGTCGATAACCCTTAAAGATTTGAAATGTGCGAGTGTGGGCCATTCTAACCCTATTAGCTATGTGCCTCGAGAAATCCAATTTGTTATTATAGCTGAAACCCAAGTCTTTTACCGATTCCACAGCTGTAAGATGGATCCCATCAACGGTATACGAGTGTTCTGATGGAGGCGTTCTAGATAGCAGCTGCATGTAAACCGTTTTTTCTGGAGTTCTGGGGCAATTGCCAATCTTTGGACCATGTTTAACAGTTAAGTTGATCGCATCTTGTAAAACTTGGGAGTCGTCCGGACGCAAAATTGGTTTAGTATATTTTCAAATCGTCTGCGTACACCTTTGTACTGACTCTACCTCCGATTACGAAGATTACTCTACAAATGTTAGTGTACAGAGCCACTAGACACTGGATTGGAAGGCAAACCTAAAATGTAAATGAATTTTGACTTGTTTTTGTTTGTCAACTGCTGTTCTTGGCTGCAGTTCGCCTTGCGAATGCTTCACAAAAATGCCGGATTGTGTACAAAACTTTCGTCCCGTCTGAAGCGAAACTTTTGTACACAACCCACTATTCTTGTGAAACTAAAATGCAAATTTTGTCACCACTTTTTGGGACCACCTTGATCGCTCACAACTTCCTACTAACTATAATCCTTGAATGTTTCATGAAACAATTTCGATATTCACATCTGTAATAATCCGAGTCTGTATCATTCGTTTCAACCTTGGCTGGTAGCTTGTTGCGGCAGTCATCAGAGAAGTTTTCAAGAGCTGGCAACTTGAGAACATCAAACAGCACAAGTACCAACTCTGATGAAAAAGCGATTGCAATACACAAATGGGAAGTAATATATAATGCGTAGCTGTGGGTCGAATGGAAGGCCAGCGTGACGGGAGCGACTGCACTCTTTTAGTGAGGGTTTGCAGATCAACGGTGGAGACTTGGAGTTTAATCCTATAAAATATTGCTGTTCAAAGGCAGTTCAGAAAATTATGACAACGCATTTTAATGTGTAGCTGTGAGACAATCTTTTAACAGTGTTTTAAGGAAGTAATCATTTTGGCTCATTCACTAGCGCATCGATGGAGCCTGGTCTGACTCTATCTTCATGATACCGTGTATATCAGTGTACATATAAAGAGCTATCTATATTTGAGCTACAGCCATAGTCGTAGGACAAGCTAACTTTGCCAAGTCGGGTACGCATATGCGGTAAATTAGAGAGATGTGGTGTTCTTAGCTATATAGATTTCGCTCATAGCGCCCTGTTCTAGCAGCGGAAGGGTGCGGAGGATGGCCAATACCGTAATCGATTCGCACGTAGTGTCCTCTGTCTTTTATCATCTGTGGTTTTCCTCGTTCTCGCACTCGAAATAACAGGTAGCTCGATTAATTATAGTTCTATCTTTCCTGAGCAGCACTATTACCTCATCATAAGATCAAATCCAGCTGGCATAATATCGAACAAATTATTGTGTGACTTCACATGAGACTCTGTCGATGATGTGTAAAACGTTTAGACTATATCTCCATATAGCGATTTGTTATTCTTGTGCAAAAGGTCCTCCATATACGGGCGAAGCTTTGTGATTCTGAAAGTACACGAGATCATAGCAAAACGCCAAAATTCACGTAACATAAGTAAAATGAAAACGAGATCAGGCATCGCAGTGTAGTTAGCTGCCCTGTCAAGTACTGTTGTTGCTGATTTGTTTCGAGAGGACTGATATTTGCGTTGATTTGTTCGTTGCCTTAATCGTCGAATTGTGTGAAATGAGGACGCCTTCTTATACCGTTCTCACGAGCTCTTTCTATGAGTGTAGCTTGTGCTCTGTTTGAGCTGAGGCGTACGCACTTTAGCGCAAAAAAGTCGGCGAGGTCATGTGTTACGCATCTGTGTGACGCAGACACGTATCTTAGTTTTTCAAGATGTGAGAATGTGTTTCGTTACATCGAGTGACCACGTAACAAAGTACCGTCGATGTGAGTGATCGAGCTCTTTATATTGTTTCCCATGACCCCTGATGGTAAATACGTGCTGGTTCCGAATGATATGCTTCTTATTAAAGGGTGAACATATAACCAGTCGTTGGCGCGCGTATAAAAAATTGTGCAGAGTTCGTTAAATCGAGTCAACAGAATTTCTCTATAGAATAGGTGGTGGATTATCGTAGTCTGTAGATAATACAAAGCCGGAGGAGACGATGGCATAGAGGTCTCGCCAGTATTCCAAGGTTTTTGAAGGTGATTATTTCATGCGGAATTAAGGCTCAAAGATATGCGTTGTTCTCTCTGAAGAGAACCAACAAAACCGGTCCAAAACTACACGTTATGGACCATACGAAGGACCAGAGGCAGAGCCACGCGAGGCACTCGGTAAAACGAGATCAGCCTGAGCGCGTGATGGACACGGCCTGACGTTTTTATGCCGTCATCAATCACCGCACCACTTTAGCCATTGGATCACTCTGCTTAAAGACGATTCTCGAGATGAATTACAGGAAAGAAGTACATTAGCTAATGTGTATGGGTTCCCTTTACCTCACCCAAATATTATGTTCAGGAAGGAGATTTCGCGGACATCACGTCAATTGCAAAATCCTCCTGAATATTTTCGCTTCAAATTCATTTATCGTGTGAAATTTGTTTATTTTTCTTCCATTTGACGAAAGTGGCGATTGTCAGCTGCTTTCACACGAGAAATCGTGAACTATAAGTCTTCACATTTATCATCATTTCATTCGAATTGTCTCTTTGCGGGCTAGAAAAACGAGGTCTTCGTCGCCTCCGCTTTATAACGTTTGTGATGGTGTCCGGTCAAAAGGGGCGGCATGGTAATCCGTCGGGTGGTCTGGTTTCCTGTGTTTGTCTAGCGGGAAGATGGGCCACCGCCAAGCGAGAGTTTCTTAAGTGTTTTTCATCGAGATGATTTCTCGAGAGCTCTGCTCGTCGTTATTATTTCTCACTTTCTTGTGATTTTCTTATTTTCCTCGTCTAGTCTTACACCACAACTCGACCGCTCGACTTGTGTACGACACATGCGTGTGCAGAAAGAAATATCCCATCCATTGATTAACGACATTCACTGAGGTTAAGCGGTCTCACGTAAGAACACAGGCGTTTCGCGTGGTACTCCTCAGCTGTCCTTTGAGTGTTGTAATGGATATTTGCTTCGCAAAGTTTCTGTCGTGAATCTTTGGTCTGCCTCGTAAATATGTACTCTCAGAGCACTTTCCAAACCCTCCTTGTATTTGATCTTCTCACAAAGGCAGGAAAGTTTTCTTTCTATCAGTTATTTAAATGGTTTTGGAACGTTTTATGGAAAGGACCTAGCTTCTACCGTTAAGATCTCCTTTCTGGCGCGCCACGCACTCGACCTTCGATAGGTTTTTCAATGGCATTTGGAGGTCTGTTTGGGCTCTACACGGTTGACAGAATCATGTGCAAATTGTGATTCCGCCCTTTAGGAGGAAATTGAGCTCTTTTTTCATCTTCTCTTTGAAGTTGTCTACAATATTTGGCAACAGATCAACCTCACCATCATTAGTTGGTGTGAGGAGGGAGGGGGGGAGGTAACGGGGACAATAGGTATTATGAAAAGTGGAAACCGTTGATCCAAACGGATTGAATCCGCAGAGAGGATGGGGGTAGGAGGCTTCAAATCCTTCACCTTCGCCTTTTTCTATAAATTTTGCAACCCCGTTTCTCTGTTGAGGGCGCCTCCTCATGCGACCACCCACACAGCACCACACATCCAGTCTTAGGAAGCTCCCAAATTCCCCTCTCCCTATCCTAGACCACCACTCACCACATAGTTTGTGGGGTGGGGTGTACGGGGATGAGTACATACAATATTTAGTCAAGCTTCAAATCCACCATTTTTGTATATTTCATGCTACTTTCGTGAAAATTTCGCCAAAATCGTTGAAAAACCCATCAAAACCAACCTTCTTTCCAAGAAAAACATCTCCCCTTCAACCCCGACCCCGTTTACACTTTTTCCAAGGTAGTTGTCCTTGCTCACCTCCACAACGACCCCATAGTGCGAACGGGCAGTTGGCCCTGGTAGGGCGTTTCATTAGCCATCACCCAATTGAGTTTTTCTTCGTAAAATTAATTACAGTAAACTATGTCGCAAATATTACACTATTTTGAATATATGACCAATATTGCTGAACAACTCAAAACCACATGATCGTGCCAGCTATCCCACCCAACACATGCCGAACCTTTCACCTGCGTCATGGATCTCAAACGTTTCACCTACGTCATGTATCTGATGCTGACTGCAAGTTGTGCTGTAAACCTCATTTGTATTCACTTGTCGCTAAGGCTTACAGAAATGCTCAAAGGCGTAAACCATGGCAGAAAATGGCCAACTGCGTAAATTCTTGGGTTGAAAAACTAAAACTAGACTTACAATCACTAGAGGTGGTTCCCATACGACCAACTCCCTTGCCGCCAGCGGTCGATGGTGTCCATAGTGAACGTGCAACCACTTTGACGCACTCCAACCAGGGTCGATCCTATCGTTGGGAGTTTTTGCAGAATTTTTATGACCCCCCCTTCACGAGAGACTTCATACGATCCCTTTCATAACTTCTTTTTCCTCAAAAAACGGTGGAGGGGGGGGGTTTCAACTTACCATGAAACCGATATTTCCATCCAACATTTTCTAGGTATAATGATAATATATATATATATACGCACGCTGAAACGGCAAATTTTCTTCCGCGCGCTCTCACCTCATTACATGTAATTTCGTGCTACCGAAACAAGTACGACCCCCACACCACAAACTTCAACAAACTACGACCCCCCCCGTTGTACTTGTCCCAACGTAGGGTTGACCTGACTCAAACTCTTCCTTTCCGAAATTTATCCAAAACTCCCGTCGAGGAAGAGGCTGGTATTATGTAGTTTCCAAAAATTTTTCTAAAAAATTCCACCAGTTCAAAACCACAAAAACAACCAAACACGTTGGAAACTTCCGGGCGGTTATCCCTGCGCTCAGCGGTTAGAGCTTGTCATATATTATGAAAATTCGAAAGTAGTTCATCTGGTATTTGTGCACAAAAACTGAGAAACATTCCTTCGAAAATTGCCATTCACGATTTTGAAACAATCACGTTAAGGTAGCGGAGTATAACTTGTTATCGCTACCTTCTTTGTTTGCTTCTTGTCCATTTGACTGATTTGATTTTTACCTCTTTTGTCGGATGCCGTTCCCAAAGCGGGCGATTGCTTATCGCCTAATTCTTTTTTCTTCTACAGAATCGTAGAGAACAGCAATGAATGTGCTCTTGCTTATTCTCCCTGATGGGCCCAGTAACCGTTCGACTAACGTGTTTCTGTGTTCTTCTCATCCATTACATCCAGTTGTACCGGTTTCTGGGCATTCTTTTGGAGTGATCTTATTTGTGCCTTTATCTCGTCACAAGTACTCTAAATATGCATAGAAGCGGAGTTTTCACGGACCTTGCTACTGCACCTTTGCTTATTAACAAGTTTCGAACTGTAGACCAACTATCCAATACTTTCTTTTTTCCTACTTTGATTTTTTTCTATTTTCTATTCTATCTCTCATCCATTCATTGCCCCTAGTAGAACAATAGGACAATAGGAGCCATTTTCAAGAAAGGGCCTATGGCTCTGCATAGCCATAATCATGGCAGAATTGGTTCCGTGGTTGGGGTCCTGCACCACTTACCAGGGAAGGCATTCAACTTCCCATGGAACTTCGAATTGAGACCCAGATATATCGATAGAGCTTCAAACGCTGCCAAGGAAGTTGTGAGCAGTCAAAATTGGCTGAAAGTAAAGCATTACATATGAACCGTGCTAGCTTCCGGGCTTTCAGAGTCGCAGTGGAGTAGTGGTAGTGCTCTCGCTCTCCAGCCGGGAGGTCGTGCATTCTCTTTCCGTTGGAGTGCAACTTTCGAGAGCACTACCACTACTCCATGGCGACTTTGAATGCCCGGACGGTACCACGATTCATATGAAACGCTTTATTTCCAGCCAACTTTAACTGCTCACTTACTTGGAGAGTTCATTTTGCAGTTTTAGTTTCATATTTGTAGCTCAATGTTCGAAAGGTTGTTCGCCTGGGGTCCCAGACTAATTCGTTAGTCATGGGTTAAGTTGGTTGCAAGCCCCGGTACGTTATTCGACTCGAAAGCGTCCGAACGAGGGACAAGGATCTCGTCAGGGACCTTTTCGGTCTTCCGGATGGTGAGTGCGGCCTTATTACCGGCTACAGTGTAGGACCTCAATGGCTGCCATCTCAGTTCCTTTTTCTGAAGTATTCCATAATCTCAGGGTTATTTTCATTGTTACGTTTAAGCCCAATTTTCTCTCCTTCTTTCTTTATTTTTACTTTGTATCATGGATCGCTCAGCTTTACAACTCTGTTTGTCCATCGTGTGCACACCCTTTCAGGTGTATTAAATAAATAAATAAATAAATAAATAAATAAATAATATGGTTTCTATTTACGTTCTCATGCAGCTGGAAAATTTTTTTTTGGGCCTTTCCTGATAGTAGTCACGGGAACTCATAGGACCAAGTCCACTTAACCCTTACACCCTTCGCTTCGACTGTTTTCTGCCGATTGGGTTAAAGCCGACTGCCGGCATTGAACTCCATGCTTGTGTTTTGAGTCCTGCTTAGTTTCTGCGCTTTTGCGACTTATGGATAACTAGGAGACGTATCAATAATAAACGAGTTCT
This sequence comes from Ostertagia ostertagi, assembly GCA_036418205.1. Lineage (NCBI taxonomy): Eukaryota > Metazoa > Nematoda > Chromadorea > Rhabditida > Trichostrongylidae > Ostertagia > Ostertagia ostertagi. Next base: position 3,775 of record MU883493.1, on the reverse strand, counting down.
GTCTTTACTGGATTTTGGCTTTTGTTTTGACTCCCTCACAGTCTCTTCGAGTCGTTCACCTGCATAGGTCACTGAGCGAACAAAACGGACACGTCATAGCAGAACGGTGCGGCTGGAGAGGGTCGCGGAGCGACGATGACCATTTGAATGTCTCACTTTCGTTTTATGACTCTTTCATGTGACGAGTTCACTGATCCACTTCCCACTGTTGGTGGTTGAAAGTGCTGTCCCTGCACGCTCCGATGGATCGTACAACCTCTAGTTGGATTTTTCAACTGTGCCCTTCAGATATCGTTTTCACCTTATGAGTCGCATATCTAGGGTTTTCTTCCCATGATGAACCTATCGGTCTATTCCAGTTAGGGGGGGGCATCATGATGCAGTTTCTCGGCGAGCTAATGTAAACTCGAACATTCCAGCTTCTCACGCATGTCAAGTGACTGCCCTCACCCCCACCCCCTAGGCTGGCTACACTCCCCCTGGCTCAGAGTTACCGTAGCTTTTTGGGAGTCACCGCACCATGATGCCCCCCTAACTGGAATAGACCCGATATTATCTATTAAAACGTATTTAGGCTGGACTCCGAGGCAGCCGTTTCCTACGATTTTGTAGCTCAGACTTCAGACTTGGAATTTTACCTTCTGGGCTCCACGAATACGCAATTGCAGTTGTAATATGGAATAGAACCAGTTTCTTACCAGCTGGATTACTGATAATAGTTATTTCAGAGCTGTGCATGTTGATCGATGCCCTTTATCCGTTAGTATTTATGAGAAATCGATTGCAGAGATTGTCGAGATCAGCGTTGCCGGCTCTGCAACTGCGTAACGTCTTCCGTCCCGAGGATCCCATGCAAACGTCGATCGCTTCGGAGCAATTTATGGAAGGATCCACGGTGAGCATTACGGACTCTCTTTCATTTTTTGTACTTTTTTCTTTATTTTCATTTTATCTTTCTACACCTTCTCACTGTAAGTCACTTCTTCTGTTTTATGTACTGTGGTTAAATGTGAAGTTGTTCAGTAGAGGCACTAGTCTTCTTTTGCTACCTTGCAATATTATCGCGACCTTAGGTCGCCATGGCCTCATCGTGAACTCATTTTACGGGTAGCTATAGGCAAACCACATTTATAAAAGTATTTTCAGAAATACTGCGCATAAAAGCAAAGGAGGGTGAAACTCCAGTTCGGGGGGGCCACTCCATTGCTATCTTATCCGTAGTACTAGAGAGCAGTTCTTTGGGCTATCGAACACTACGGATAAGATATAAGTGAACGACTCATTTCGAGCGTACTTTTGATAAGGACCGGTGGATGTCCTACATTCCACACATCCTGCCCACATCCCTATCCACTTTTCTGCACAGGATCCACCCTGGAGCTCCTCCACCCCTAGGCCTAGGCAGAGGTGTCCATTCTCCTGGTCCAGGACCGTTTCCTTGGACCATGACAGGCGGAAATATGAAATCATCTCAGGGTTTCTTCCACATTACACCGATACTTATCAGAAGTATCCTTCAAATGAGTCTACTAGGTGTCATGAGCGCTATCCTCCTTATCTTGAGTATTGGAGAACAGTGGAGTGCCCCCCCCCCCGAACTGGAGTTTCACCGCAAAGGAGTGTCCCGCAGAAGGATCGCTCCCACGAGCACTTTCCCAAGAGTCAACACTATTACCGCAGCGCTTTCTAACTTTATCAAGGAAATCGTCTAGCAGATATGAAAAGTAGTTTCAATCAGCATTTGAAGGCGCGTGTAGGAATACACATTTTATCACGACTAGCCATGGAGACCTGAAGGGCTTCCCCCGTTAATTTGGTACTTTTTGAATATTTGATTAGTAAGATTTCATCTATTACGTTCCAGAATTTTTTACTAACACAAGAACTCTAATATGTAAGTAACTTGTTAGACGTTCGAAGAGCTTTCAATTATTTATGCCTAATGCTAATGCATTTATATTTATGCTAATGAACGAAGTTATAATGTAAGCTGCATAATGAATTCACTACCCATCTTCACTATGACATTAGGTTCAATACGGGACCGGCGATTTGTAGTGGTAGAAGAACCATAGCGCTCCAGCGACCTCTCGAACAATCGGATTCTGGCACGTCTCACGATGTCTAATATTATCATGAGCATTATCTCCGGAGTGAGAGTGGAGAACAAAAGTTCGGATCGAATGGCTGGCTTCCTCAAATTCCTACTCAAAATCTTGACAGGTGGAGGCAGGGTCGGTCCTATCGTTGTTACTTTTTCAAAAATTTTTACGACCCCCCTCCCCAAGGTGGATTTGGTACGACCCCCTTTTCGACCCTCGACCACCATATTCCTCTCTATAGTATTTAATTCTGGTACCACTCAACCCACCAAACTCCGCCCACTTTTTCCTCCAAAAATGCCGTCGAGCGGGGGGGTATATACCACTATGAAACAGTAAAAATTTACCAAAATTCCCTAAATTTCAACCACTTTACCCCAAAACTCTACCTATAATCCCACTGCTTCATTGTCCCAACTCACCTAGCCGTGGAAACTCGAGTTTCACCACAAACTGAAGCGCATGCGACCCCCCTCCAAGCTAAACCAAGTACGACCCCAAGGGTAACTCGTAACCCCCGTTGGTACTTGTACCAACGTAGGGTTGACCTTGGGTGGAGGTCGACTTGGTGTTCATAATGGTGACGAAGGCGAAGATCACTAATTTTCATTTTTGCTGTTGTCAAGCTTTTTGTGCCATTTATCAAGAATTCCTCAAGCATTGAAAGATTTGTGTGTTCTCTTTTTGTTTTGTTACGATGGCGCGCTATCGCTGGGTGCACGCGATCACAAGGAAACATCAGCAAACACGCATTGTTGCATGGGATTCAAAATATCACTGATAAGGATTCAATGCCCCTGCAAAAAAGCTGATATGCTCCTATGTGTATTCAAAAAGGTGCTCAAGCCCCCCCCCCGTACAAGAGATCGGATGAGCTCCGCTCTTCTCATAAAAATTCAATCCGACATTGAACCAGTTGGGTTTGCCCATGTGCTTATACACTGCGTTTCATAAATATAGGTCCACCCTAAATTTTTGCTATCCAAAGTTGCTGTGCATTTTTGGGAAATGCTGCTATCACCAATAGATTCCTCATCACGGAAAACCTTCATAGTGTTTTTCTGACAAAATTCCCCCTCAAGTAACCCAATTAACTTTTTCAGAACGAATTTTCACCGTTTCATGAATATCGGGCCACTCATAAAAAGTTTCCATTTCTCATGATCCGTGAAGGGAAATAGGGAAGCGGGATATACCGGGATTTAGGGTGGGGTCGTAGTTGCGAAAGTCGAAGGAGTCGTTGAAGTCGTTGATCGAATAAATCGGAAATTCGTAGAATTTGCCAAATCCCTTCCACCATGGTGTCCAAAGTGTTGGGGGGGAGGGGGGGAAGTTGGGGGAGGTCGTATGGAGCTTCTAGAGATTGAACTTCCCAAATGCCTACCAACGCCATGGTTGACCCTGACAGGGACCCGTTTTGTTGCAGTTGAAATATCGGAGGAAAATGTTCAGGCCCAGGCGCGAATTATCACGGGTTTCTATCCCTGGACTGTAAGCAGCGTCACTCACACTACACGCTCCTCCACATTTCCTCGTCTAATCGAAATAGCGCAATAACAGAACACTTACCACAAAACCTTGCCTTAGAACCAGTCGTCTGTTCTTAACTTTGTTGTAACGCATTACAGATGGGCCTTATTGCGCTCATCTTCGCAATATTACTGCTTCTTCGT